>JAEQBH010008750.1:0-127830 GCA_016808115.1 Tetrastigma voinierianum
TTTTGTTTTTGTCTTGTACATTCGAATAGAACCAAACATGCATACCTTTGTCAGAGCAAAGGGACTGTTAACAGACTGTCAGGTTAAATAAATTTCCATCATGTTTTTGTATATTTCCGTGGAATTAAATATGTGAATGAGTCTCAATATATGAAACAACGAGATAAATGAGTGGATATCAGACACCCGACATTGTGTTTCCACGTTGATTCGGCTAACTGACCTCGGGTTTTGAGCATCACATTGTCCACTGTTTTTTAAAAAAAAATAATGTTGCATACAGCGCACGGGCGCTCGCAAGTGAAACTCATAAACTGTGAGTCCACAAATGCATAACACACAAGATCGGTAAGGAAATAAGAGGTAATGGGGGATATCCAATGTCTAGAATTACAAAACAAAAGCTTTTTTGAGTGGTCAAGCACAGGATACCTCGACTGGGGCTTTTTCTCACACTTACTATGCGCATGCGAGGGAGTCAAGAGGACTCGGGATATGAGTCATGAGGGGCATACTACATTCATGACATGTAGACATTCAGATACAAAAGAGTATAGGTGCTTGAATACATGTGTGATTGTATGTATTGGCATTGCATGTCAGCTTTTGTGTGAGTAGCCTGCAAGAGATATATCTAATGGCTTCGCTTCTCACCCCCATCGTGGGACACCCTTTCAGGTACATGAGAAGACGGCGCTCCTTCGAGGTCATGAATACTAAGAAGGCCAAGTTGTTGCCTTGAGAAGTATTTTTGTAAAATATATTAGAACAATATAGTTTTAATATATTTTAGCATGTAAAAGTGTAAAAGAGTTGTACATCAAACTCTTGTAAAATATTATAAGAATTTGTGCATTTGTAAGAAAAATATACATAAATGAGACCACGAATATTCATGGGCCGGGACGAGTCACGCCTGACCCTGATTGAGTGTCACAACATGCCATCTCGAGTATACCACCCTGTGTTTTTGTGGGGCATCACGCTTTGTTATTGTTGTTAGGTTACTTTTAGTTGGAAAGAAATACGTGATTAATTAAGCTCAGTATACTTAATTGCTCAGATGGAGATTAGGAGAAAATAAAGTAGTTAATACATAACTTAAATTTGATTTGAAAGGCATTTGGTAAGGTTAGAAAAATTGGGGTTTTAAACTAACAACATTAAATTTATAATATGAGCTAAGGAGGTTCCATAACCTAAATTACATTATTTTATTTCAGTTCCTTGTAATTAAAAAGAGTTGTCTACGTAGAAGAATTTCAAAGGAGACTTCGGGGAAAGATAGGGATTTTTTTTTTTTTTTAAAAAAATTTATACCATTCTATTATTTATCTTTGATGGTTTAAAAAAAAATTTGCTACCATTCCTATTATTTATCTTTGATGGTTTCCATTAAATATATTGCAATCTTAATAATTGACTGATTTATGAAACATGTTATTTTCATTATGATGTTCATATCGTTATGCATGGCTTCGTGGTGGTGACATGATTAGTATGGTTTGCTACACATCAAGGATGATTCGAAAGGATAATTCTTATTCGTAGATTATATGGATGATGGAAGATATTGTTGATAAGTATGGTGTTACCTTCCGATATATTATGTGGGACCACGAGCGTCCTTGGGTGAAAAACCTAAACCTCGAGGAAGACACCCAGGATAAAGGTGTGGGGTTGGTCCCCGCCCCCAAGAGTCCCTAAAGACACAGGGTTGGTCATGCCCTTTGGTTGTAGTCCCAAAAGACACAGGGTTGGTTCTACCCTTAGGTGTAAGTCCCAAAAGACACGAGATAAGAATAGTCCTTGGGTGATAGTCCTAAAATAGTCATTCTTATGGTTGATCTCCTATTGAAGCAGTTGATGATATATATGTATATTGGTGATAATAACCGGATATCTTGTGGAAGAGAATGGTAAAAGTTGTTGATCAAGTTGAAGAGAATGAATGAGGATGAGCAAAGAGGAAGACATTTTAACTCGCATGCATATTCAATTACTTCATACTTTGTTTATGGTTACAAATGTTTATCATGCATATCGTTATATGTTTAATTGAAGCATTAAGGGTGTGCATAGAATGATTATAAAGTTTTCTACCGAGTTGTGAACTCACCCTATCTTTCCTCCACCCTTAGTGCAGGCATGAGGACCTTTACTGGAACTAGTGATTGAGCTTTGCTTGGATTCGTGTTTGTGTGCAATGTTTACTCATGTTGAGATTTTGAGGCTTTGGCCTTTGTAAATTCACCTTTGTGATGAAATAATGTAATATATGTCACTTTTGTACACTTGTTAGTGTGGGCTATCCTAAGAGAACCAAGGGATTTAGAATGTGTAAAGTGTGTGAAAGAACAAAGTCCAGGTCGTTTTCACAAGAATTGGCTTGACTCTATATGATGTCCAGTATTTTGGGTTGATTTTCGGTTAGAAAAAAAGATAATTTGGACTAGTATCCTTCAAGGAAATTGTAGCCCTATCTAATAACTTGATTTTAGGCTTTCACACCTAAATTGACATCTATAACTCAAGGTATGGTCCGTTTTCCGTGATTGCCACGTCGCCCGCTTTCGCCAAACACCGGGTCTTATTTTTGAGACTGGATTTTCTATTGGGAAAAAGTGAGAATTCACAATATCCTTCAAGGAAATTGTAGCACTATCTCGAGAAATTGATGGTAGGATTTTGAATCACCCAAATCTAATTTACTGCCTTGGCCCGCTTCCGGACCTGCATAAAATTTTAGGTTGTTTAATGATGCGTTCGTATTTTTGCCACAATTGATATATGATTGTAGTATATCATTGCTTGAATTGAGTGATATACTTGGTTGAAATTGTGTGGAAGTCAAATTGTGTGTTCTAATGGTTTACTTAGATGTGATGTGTCAGGTATGAATCACACACATCAGATGACTCGTCAGAGGCTATTTATGGACATGGTGTCACAACTAAGCCTAAAGTATAATGTAAGTCATTGCTTTATTGGTGATGACTTGTAGATATCAATATATGTATGTATAATGTGTTGACATGTATTGTGTGGTTTATTTGGAAATTGTATGTTAATTGATATGATTGTCCAAATGATGCATGGGTATTATGCATGGTTCAAAATGTCCATATAGCACTCATCATATATATGGCATGGTATAGCATGGAATGACATAATCGCATTTCATATGCATAGGGACATCGTGACAAATGGGTGCATATACATCACATATTCATTCATCATTCTCGTGGAGCGGGCGGTGAACTCCTGTATTGACTACATCTAACGAAGTCTCACGGGTGCGTTTCATAACTTTGAATAAAGTTGTTTATCAGAGACTGTCCAATGCTTTTGAATAAAGCAGTTTATCGGAGACTGTCCAATGCCTTTGATTAAAGTAGTTTATCGAAGACTGTTCAATGCTTTTGAATAAAATTGTTTATCGGATATTGTCCAATGACTTTGAATAATGCGGTTTATCGGAGGATGTCCAATGAGTTTTAAAAAAAAAAAGTTTTGTTTTGGATAAAGGGTCAATGGGTGAAACACTAATGACAAGTTTTTACACTTGGCATAAGTATGTGTGAGGGAGTCGATGAGTTAAAGGCATGGTGAGTGACACTTCATTCATGGCATGTAGGCATTCCAGAGTAGAAACTACATTTTACTGAATAAAACATCAGGTGAATACGGCATTGCATGTGCACTTAAAGTGTGGGAGTAGCCTCGTAGGAGTTTACTCATGGCATTACCACTGCCGGACTCTTCGTGTACGGAGTATGCGTGGACTCGTGACTCACTCAAGGCCGCAGATTGCGAAGAAAGCCAAGTTGGTCGCTTGTAATTAATTTTGTAAAGAAGCTTGGAACAAACTAGTTCTAGCTTGTATTTTGTGTAAAAAAAGAATTGTAAAAATATTTCGTTGAACAACCTTGTTCTAATTTGTAATATTTGTAATGCTGTCAGTAATTAAACCCTGAATTATGGTAATTAGTCTTATTCCAGCAGGATGAGCTGGTCTGACAGCCACTTTCACTACATCAGATTTCCAGCGATATTATCAGAGACTTTTCGGGGCCACGTTGCCGTGCCAGATAGATTGTATTTTGGGTAGAGCTCCCTGTACAAAAGAGACTCTGTTCGATTTTTATTAAATTATGGGTCTCTAAAAGGACACAAGGTGTGATGCTCCAAGTTACCCGACATCCACTAATCTTCCACTAAGCGATCACAACGAACCTCTGGGCTTTAGCATCACAATTTTTCATTCATAACATTCTTTTAATTTAGTTAAAGACCATTTGACAGCATCAAATCCAATAACTTCTTATTTTATTAAAAAAATTAAAACTAGTATTCAAAAAGTTACAGGAGATTCCAAAAGGTACAAGAGTCGATACTGAAATTTAATTCCTAGAAAACGCAGAACATAGAAGGTCTTCTCCAATTGAAAACAAAGTTGTTCAACAACTCAAACTCGCAAGTGTCGATTGGCTTCCACATACGAGCCGACCTCCTTCCCGAATGGATGTATCACCACGACCCACCGGGCTGGGTTTCACATACCGTACAAGGTATTTGAAACATGGATTGTTGAACCAGAGTCAATCCACCAAGTGTTATGATTAACATTTGTGAAATTTGATTCATAACATGTGACACCCCTATCCCAGGGGTCCCGTTGACAACCCGTCAACTTGCGGAAATCGATGGGTGTCGTGTAACCCGATGCCACACCATCATGTCCCATTTATTGAGATCCATACTTTAACAAAAAATCGGGCAGAGTCTCTCGTACGGAGCTTACCCAAAATGGCAACCTTTACAATTACATGACAATATAATCAATATTATACAACGACCACACTGGTCCAATATATGAGTGAAACGCCACGTATGGCCCATTTATCCATACTCAAACATATGCTATTACGACTATAAAACCATAAATTCATAAGAGTTTTAAATTACATCACTCTTATACAAATAAATACAACCCATATATATTTACAAATATATATCAAAGCCACAATCCCATTTCTTCTCAATCCCAAATTTAAGGAGCGTCAGTCCACCGTAACCGGTCCCGCACTAAATGTGGTCCCACGACGAGGTGAGCAAATCTCAGTAGTGATAATCTCCTACAAGGGCTACTCCCCACCTAAGTGCACATGTAATGGTCGCACAATCAAACACACATCCAAGTGCAACATACACATGTCTACCTGAATGTCTACATGCCATGAATGAGACTCAACCTCACGCGCCCATGCATACACCCTCGCAATCGATCACTCAATATGTCATTGAGTAATATATCCATTGGGTCACCATCACCGTCTCACATATGCATATGCCAAATGTGACAACCACTGCGTATTATCAATGACCTGTATCGAGCCTCAACGACTCCACACGGCACGGCGCCAATGGGCAACAAATCCCAAGTCAACCCAACTCCTATCACACAACCCGGGTCTATGAGGATAAACATGCACTACGCCGCCTTCTTTGGGCAACAGAAATTTTCAAATCACACCACAGGTCTCTTACACCCATGTTATAGAACTTTTCGGATCACACCGCGCGGATCTCTTACACCCATGTTCCGTGCTTCACTGAGGGGGTTATCACCCCTCTGCACCCGCTAACACACATTATATTTCACTTTATGCTTTGAACCGTGAGTCATTTATTGGACGTCATCCAAAGTACGAACTCACTACCCATTCATCAACACTGATGATGGATGGTCATACCCATGCACACACACCCAATATGTTGATGTCCCTGTGCATATGCAATGCTAATGTCACTGTAAATTCTCATGTTACATGGATGATGCACACTACATGAACCATTCTCATCAATTGTACTTCATGTCAATTTTCAGTAAACATATATTGCAAGCATATAAGTTCCATATATTTCATGCCAATATATATAGATATCATATCAAGCATATTAGCATCCATGAATCCATGACTAAACAAATAATGTCATATAACCTTCCTTAGGCTAACTCATGGCAATTCATACCTAATACAATAGCCTACAACATGTCATGCAATGGTCATGTCAAAACCCGGCTATTCACATCGACACAACCAAGTAAACTACTTGGTGCAAAACATAGATTTTCTACATATTTGTGATCACCCACTGCCTTTCCACATGTACATGGAAAGAATCTTGACTCAATGGGCTTTCCATAGTTCCAAGAACACCCAAAACGGGTTTGGAAGGGAAAGATATGGTCGTCTGAGGTTGGAAGCACACAATCAGAAATATGACCATTGTGTCCCATCTGCACACTTGGTACAAACACCAACTTTCAGCAAGCAATGGTGGATTAGCCAATTTCCCTCCACGTGCATATGGATAGATTATTGACCTAACGCTTTCCAATGAGTCCAAGAACACCTAAAATGTAGTTCGAACAAAAAGACGTTATGGCCTTTTTCATTCAAAAACTCCGTCGCTTACTCGCTTACACCGGAAACAACCGTGATACCCGATCAGGGTCTTAACCACTGACACCCGTTTTTCAGACCATTCAAGACATTGGCCGAGTTCTTCTCCAACCAGAATCACCAAATCGTCACCGAAACTCAAGATATGTCCAATAACCTGAACTACTCGCCAAACAAACTAGAAACTGGTTCAACATAGCTCCTCGAACGCATTTCAAGTCCAAAAGGGTCGGAATTTGGATAGACCTAAATATGTTATCCTATAAGTCTAGTTTAGACAGCAATTAGAATCACTCAATTCAGATGAGTGATGGCCAAGTTATGGCCAAAACTTAGCCACGAGGTCTAAAACGTGAGCAAGAAACTCCGCTCGAACATAGCGCTCCACTTTGAAATCATTTCGATTCCAGCGTTCGAATTTGGATGTATTCCAGGCTCTAAGGAGATATGTTCTCCATAAGTCTAGTTTATCCAGCACCGAATCACTCACTCGATGAGGATGACCGCTATGGCCAAAATTATCATGGGCTCCGAGGAAAACCGACAAAGATTCTCCACTTTGACACACACACACATGCCCTTAGATAGAAATTAAACCGGGTAGGATAAAAACCCTACTTCAATTTGCGTGATTTCCCGGGGCACCGCCTTTTCTCGATTTTCGTGAAAACCCGAATCTTGGTGAAATCTTGTGATTTTTGTACCCATTCCGTAGTGTATGATGCACACTACATGAACCATTCTCATCAGTTGTACTTCATGTCAATTTCCATGCAAACATATATTGCAAGCATGTAAGTTCCATATATGTCATGCCAATATATGTAGATATCATATCAAGCATATTAGCATCCATGAACCCATGACTAAACAAATAATGTCATATAACCTTCCTTAGGCTAACTCATGGCAATTCATACCCAATACAATAGCCTACAACATGCCATGCAATGGTCATGTCAAAACCCGACCATTCACATCGACACAACCAAGTATTTTGCACACTTGGTGCAAAACATAGATTTTCCGCATAGTTGTGATCACCCACTACCTTCCACAGGTACATGGAAAGAATCTTGACTCAATGGGCTTTCCATAGAGTCCAAGATCACCCAAAACAGAGTTTGGACGTGAAAGATATGGTCGTCCGAATTTGGAGGCACCCAATAAGAAATATGACCACTATGTCCCATCTGCACACTTGGTACAAACGCCAACTTTCAGCAAGGTCGTGGACACCAATTTCCCTCCACGAGCATATGGATAGATTCTTGACTCAATGAGCTTTCCATAGAGTCCAAGAACACTCGAAACGGAGTTGAACAAAGACGCTATGGCCTTTTCATTCCAAACTAGTCAGTTTACTCTCCTTACATTGGAAACGGTCTGTGATACCCAATTTCAGGGGTCTTAATCTATAATTTGACACTGGTTCTTTGTACTCATTTGAAGATACGGTTCTTAGGGTTCTTCTCCAACTAGAATCACCCAAATCGAATCACCGAAACTCAAGATATGTCCTAAACAACTCCGACTACTCGCCAAACAAAATAAACCTGCTCACTTTCGCCCCTTTCAATACATTTCAGTCCAAAGGGTCAATTGATAGACGATTTCGCCGAATATGTTGCTATCCTATAAGTCTAGTTTAGACAAAGAATCGAATCAATTAATTCAGATGAGCGATGACCCGCTATGGCCAAACTCACCATTGTGGTTTCAAAACGTAGCAGAAAACCTGTCTCGAACATAGCTCCACTTTGAATGCATCGACCTAAGTTAGTCACTGGATGTGACCTATTTCACAAATATATTCTCTAATAAGTCTAGTTTATCCGCACTAATCACTCAATTCGACGGTGACGACCAAGCTACGACCAAAACACAAATTAACGGCCGAGAAAAACTAGACCGCATTCTCTCCACTTTGACACACACACATGCCCTTAGATGTAAATTAAACCTAATACGATAAAACCCTACCCCACTCGCGCTGACGACACCTTTTCTAGCTTCCATGAAAACCCGAACCTTGTCAAAATCTAGTGATTCTTGTACTCACGCGTAGCTCACACGAGCGCTTTAACTCTCTAGCTTGTCGAGTTCGACCGATTAAAACTCGGTGGAAATCGCCGAGAAAAGTTTGCTTTCCTCTCTCTCTCTCTCTTTCTCTCTATCACGTTTTTCTCTAGACCAAAAACGAGACCTCCTCTCACGTTAGATATTTGTTATTTATAAGGTGGACACGTGGCTAACGCCGCGCCATCGTCACACTTTTCTGCTCTATTCTCACCTCGAAACAATTTATTTCGTCCCGATTTCAGTTTCATCTATCTTAAATGGACATTCTTTAAATATTTGACATTTTTCAGGATTTTTCTAAAAATCTTGTTTTCGGGGTCCACTCGACGCCCGTCGTCTCGAAATTCGTGAAAATCCGACTATTTCGAAATTCAACGAAATTCATCTCTGACTAGATTCTGACGTAAACGATTCCAATCCACAAGCCTGCTTCGCCATCCGAGATTTGTAGTTAATCTCGACAAAATTCAATTTCGCCTTCCCAGCGTAAAAAAAAAAAAAAAATTCAAATTTCTAGGTTTTTTTTTTTTTCCGGGTCTTACATAACATACGAAAGAAAATGAAATAACTTTCTTTTCAAACTAGACTTTGTGCATCATGCAGTCCTTGTTCATGTGTCTTTTTTTTTTACTAATGAAACACATGGACTCCTTCTTGATGTCTGCCTTGAGTTGGACTTTGCCCTTTCCCTTGTTCTTAGGCTTATTCTTCCTTTGATTACCAAGAACAGTGAAAAGCACCTTCTATGGGAACATTCTCTCTTCTAAAAATTTAAACGTAGGAGAAGGGTTATATTAGGACATATAGGGGTGATGATTTTTTTTTCCTTTTCTATGGGAATTTGTTGGGTTATGACTATTGTTCATGTGATTGACACAAAATACAGTAATTACTATACCATTGGTTTAAAGTTACAATATACTTATATATATAATTGATGCCTAAGTTCCTTTCAATTTTATTTCTTGGAGTCATTTGTTCATATATGTTTCAGACTATAAAAAGTCACAGCCAATTTATCAACACTACCCAATCAAACAAGGAGAAACTAAAATTTCGGGCTATTTTATATTTATTGCCCGAGGAAACTGAAAAGCTTTTATACTATGAGTGGAAAACTCACTTTCCTTTTCTTACCCAGTTTTCTGTTCAACCAAACAATAAACAACCAAAATTTAATCTCTAATTAATTGGAAATGAAGAGGATAATGAAAAAAATAAAGAAAAAAGAAACAGCTATTATCATATGATTCTAATTTCTACTTGGTGACTAACTAAGATTAGATTTAAACTATTCAAATTTCCCTCCACCAAATCAAACCTTACCAAACAATCGTTTCATCTTGGCGTTAGTTTAGCGCGAACTCAGATTCCTACATTTTCTCCGGATCCACACAAAGAGCCAACAGAACCTAAACGAAAAATCAAAATCATCGAATTTCAATTTTTATTTTTTCCTCATTAATTGAGATTAAAAGGCATACCAGTGAGTGAGTGCTTGAACGCATGGAAGTCGAATGTATCAGCTTCATGGAGTTCTATCGGAGCAATCCAAAGTCGGCGATAATTGCGGAGAAATGGAATGATTCAAACTCGCCGATCGTAACTTTTATCCATGTCCATCCGTACCGCCGATCCATAATCCTAAGCATCCTCATAAACACAATGACGCTGCATTTCAGAAAACGAAGTCCACAAAATTTTCTAAATCAAATCGATTACGCTTTTCAATCTGAACGACCGGAAAGCCGAACCGAATCGCTTGCTCACTGACGGCTGGCGCCTGACTCCTCAAGAAAAACAAGAAACCAAGAGAATCGCAGAGATCACCGCTTCTCCGACGCCTGCTCATTCTTATCTACCGCTTAAAATAAAGTTAGATGTGAACTTTCACCGACGCGACCAGATTTATAATGATGATTTTTCTCTAATCACCATGAGAAAGACTCTTTATTTGGATATATTTTCATTCCTTATCGCTTATCGATTAATGCTTATAATTAAAACAATTATCAGAATTATCCTACTTCCCTTTATCATGAGATTGATTGATTTATTGACATCATTTTCGCTTTCAACCTTTTAACGGTAACTGTGGCTGCTTGGGGTATATTCCGAATGTCATCAAGAACCTAATATCATAGTACCATCCTTTTAATCCGTTTGACTTACTGCCTTGGTGACGCAAGACCTATTATTTCAAACCCCATCATAAATCAATATGAAACAAGCTCTTAGCAATTCCAACAAACAGAAATAAAGTTTTTCCATTTCTGTTTTCTGGGGAAAAAAAATCACATGAAATGATTCCCATGGAAATGTAAACGAGATTCTCACCTTGTAGAAGAGTAAGCTTCCAAATTAGTTGGTGATGTACACTCGGCCGCGCCATTGAAATTCGTTTCCAGAACGCCAAGAAATGTAGAAAGAAAAGAACTACAGAGACCGAAGTAAGTACGGTTTTAATACAAAAGTGAAAACTTTATTGACAACTATGGTTTTAAGTGCTGTATTTTTACGAAGGGTTAAAATCAGTATTTTCTTTAAATTAAGATTGTGTTTGTTTTTTTGGCTTTTTATTTATTTATTTTATAACTTATTAAAATTTTGAAACTTTTTATTGAATAGAAAAATGTAAAATATTTGGTTTTTTCATAATGTTTTTTTTCTATTAAAAAAAACTAATGGTGTTTGTTTTTTTTTACTTTAAGTTGTTTGTTTTTAATAATAGGTAATAAATGCTACTAGCACTTCTTTTTGTTGACTAAGGTACTATTTCTTGTTTTGAAATATGGATTTTTTCTAAATAGAGAATAAAATATTTTTGTCTTTTCTACTCAAATTTTTTTTTAAATTTCAATAATAAATCATTAAAAAATTAAAAAACATGAAAACAAACGACACATAATATAAGAAAATCATATTTTTTATGATTCAATGGATTCATGATTCATTCATACTATTAATATATATATATATATATATATATATATATATATATATATATATATATATATATATATATATATATATATATATATATATATAAATTTAATTTTATTAAAATTTTGTTATTTCAAAATTAAGATAAAATTAAAATTAAATTTATTTGTGAAAAACGATTAATTATTTAATCTAATTAAACATTATTAGAACAAAAGTTATATTCGGCGATGACTAAAAAAACAAATGTCCTACTTTGATCAAAACTCAAAAGACATTACCAACCCTTGTGGACTCTCCGTAGATACGTGGAGTCTTCCATACCCAATTATTGCTTGTAGCGTTTGACAAAACGCCACGTCTCTTTCTCTCTCTAAATTTATTTATAAAATCCTTTTTCTTTTCCTTCATAAAGAAATCCTCCTACTTTTCTGTATTAACAACAATGACAGTGATGGAGACCTCGAAACCGACGGTGGAGATCAACAATTTGAGGTTCACCTACCCAGGTATCGACGGCCAACCTCCTCCCGGATCAACGCCCCTGGTCGACCGCTTCTCTCTTACTCTCAACTCCGGTGACCGCTGCCTCCTCGTCGGATCCAATGGCGCAGGTTCATTTCTTGGCCCCTCCTTACGAACCGTTGCCTTTCGCTGAACCCAAAAAGGGACCAGTCAGAATGTTGATTTTGTTTTTATTTTCATGCATTTCCCAGCTACCTCCCGTAGTGGAAATCGTTATTCTGGTGGATTTTGTTGTTTCTGAGCAACCAAACAATTAGAATTTTCTAAGGAGCGTCATCAGTTTTGTGGGTTTCTATGAGGAAATGGACCCAAATGGGTTTCATTGATTGTCTCAGTAGGGAAATGGGTAGAATTTTTCAGGGAAACTTGCGGTTCCTTGGGAAAATTGGCATTTGAGAAAACTAGCAGACTTGATTGCTTTTCTTTCCTGTGTTTCCCAGTAACCAAGCAAATGGAAATTTTTAGGAAAAATGACTTAATTCTTATTGGTTTCACTGGGAAAATGGTGGCGAGCAGATTTAATGACCTTTTTTTTCCTGCATTTCTCAGTGATCCAACAAATGAAATTTTCTAGGGAAAATAAGAATTGCTATTGATTTCATGTATTTTTAGTAATCAAACTCTAGATAGTATCAACTTTTAATGGAATTGTTTGTTTCTAGAGAAAACTGCAATTCTGAAATCTTGGGAGGGAAAGCTCATGGCTGATTCTTGTTGGTTTCATTGAGAACATGCAGGCGAGTGGATTTACCTTTCTTTCCTGCGCTTCCTAGTGACCAAACACATGGAGTTTTCTAGGGAAAATCTTAATTGTCATTGGTTTCTCTTAAAAGGGAAAAATTGGCTTGATTGCTTCTCTTTTCAGGCATTTTCAGTTATCAAGCATAAAGGTATTTATTTTGAATAGAAAATCTAAACTTCCAATGGGTTTGTGTGTTTATAGGGAAAACTACAATTCTGAAAATTTTGGGAGGGAAGCACATGGTAGAACCTCACATGGTTAGAGTATTGGGAAGATCGGCTTTTCATGACACTGCCTTGACATCTTCTGGTGACCTCTGTTATCTTGGGGGAGAGGTTTGTTTGTTTGTTTTTCCCTTTTAAAACCCATCTTGAATCAAATTGTTGGAATCTTAGGCAATTATTTTCTTAGCACAATTAGTTTATGTTGAAGAAAATGTTCAGAACTTGTAACAGATTCAGGGGCTTGTAGGGTTAATAGTTGGTTCTTTTGAACTGAAGAAAGTAAAATGATAGAAGCAGTGTACCCATGTTGATAAATGAGGTTGCTCATCATTGAGATTAAAGATTGCCCAACTATAGTATTCGATAATTCATATAAACAAGCTAAATAAAGTACATAAATCCATCCCGTCTTCTCAAAAGTTGGCACTTTTAGGTTGTCCTTCATCACTAGTAACACATTTTAAGATTTTCTTCTGCAGTGGAGGCGAGATGTTGCCTTTGCTGGGTTTGAGGTTCCAATTCAAATGGATGTTTCAGCTGAGAAAATGATATTTGGAGTATCGGGTATCGATCCTCAAAGAAGAGCTGAGCTAATGAAGGTAAGATGTGAATCAGAATCACCAAATTTTCAATCTTGTAATGCTGTGTGATTTCGGTACCCATGTATTGAAACAAACTCCATTGAAGTTAACCAACAACTGAACCCAGAATGAAAGAATTTCTTGTGGGCTAGGTTTTAGATATTGATCTATCATGGAGACTGCACAAGGTATCTGATGGTCAGAGAAGACGGGTGCAAATCTGTATGGGTCTCCTAAAGCCATTCAAGGTAACATCAAGCTTCTACCTCTTAAAGAATTGGACTTTTTGAAAGCATGCATTCGCCTCTACTCTTCAATGTAAATTCTTGAGTGTTTGATCACTTGAAATTAATCCCTTTTTTATATAGGTCCTTCTTCTAGACTTAGATAACAGTTGATCTTGGGATGTACTGGCCAGGCCGACCTTTGAAGTTCCTCAGAAAGGAATGAAGAGCGAGGTGCTGCAACTACCACGTTAACACATATATTTGATGGTCTCGAGAATTGGCCATCTCATCTTGTATGTCTTGCTCCCTTTCTTCCTCTTAAGTTTTATATCACATTTATTCAGCTCTCTGAAAATGTTTCCATGTTTTCAGGTGTATGTGGCTCTATGGAAATGGTACTAGCATCAATGCAGCAGGTCAGAGATGTGCAATTTATCACTAATGGTAATTCATCCTACCCTTTCTGATCTAGATGTTTCAATCCTCCTCCTTTCATTGAATTCTTGATTGAAATCATTTGTTATATTATCCACTGCTATCAACTTTCTATTTCTATTTCTGCATTTTGCAGAGAACAGTGGAGTAAAAAAAAAAAAAAAAAAAAAAAAAAAAACGAGCTGGCTATGAAGGAAAGAGATGAGGAGAGGAAAAGAAGGAAAGAGCGGAAGGCAATGGACCTAAAAGTGGAGGGCAGCCAAGTGGCCGGGGACCCTGGCCGTGCCGCTGTTCGTGCATTGAACAATGGATGGGCTGCCGGAAGACTGCATTCCACCATTGCTGGAGAAGAGAATTTTTTCTTAAGCTCAAACAGTGTCTTGAGACAGTAAGAATACTACTACCCACTCTACCCTAAATTGATGAATTGGTTATGGTTTTATGAACTAAGGTCAGTATCTTGGCCTGTAATAGTAATACCAACTCTGATATATAATTCTTTCTATCATCTGTATTCAAGATCTTTGTATTCTTCACCCTTGGATAAGGTAGAGATGAGTTAATGTCTTGGTTTCTTGACTAGAGATTGGGTTGAGTTGAAGCACAAATGTTTTGATCTAGAAACTGCAAATTACACGTTTATTCAAAATAAAGTTCAATAATTTGTAAGGCATTGCTGTTTTTGCGCTGGCTCTTGAAGGATTTGTTTGTTTCTTGTCTTGTTTAAGGCTTTTTTTTTTTTTTTTTTGTGAGTAATTCAAACGATTAAATCATATTCGATTAGATAGAAACAACAAATTAAATCATGATCGTTAATATGTTATGTAATCCGAAATATAAGAATGCAGATGCTAATATTACAATATAGTTGAGCCCGATGGGTCATCCCACTTTACCTCGACTTTTTGGAGGATTGAGCTATAAAATTTAAGATCGAATAAAAATCGAATAAATTGGCCCAATTCGCTTTGGTCATGCTCATGATTTTGTCTAGGTTGCCTGGGATAGCTGGAAATTTTTATTTAATTTTTTTAAGAATTGTCTTAAGAATTTGGTATTTCCAAGAATTTATCTATAAAATTCGACATATTTTTGCTTTTAACATGATCAAATATATTGCTTGTAGCATAGGGGTTTTAAAATAATATTTATTATTATAATATATGATTAATATATTAAATTTTATTTTTTTAAACTATTTTATTTTCAATTTTTAAATGTAAAATATAATTTATATGATAATTTACTATTTAAAAATCTTATATAGAAAATTACGGAATGTATTTGAATTAAATAAATGATCGTTTTAATATTGAATACATTTTTAATTATCTCATTAATCTTATTTTAAATATTTGTAATTTTATTTTGTTATATCTATCCTTTAAATTTTATTTAATCATTTTTTTTGATAAAAATGAAATTGTACTAGTTTATAAATTAAATTAAATTTAATAACCGTTTATCGCATATTTTAAATAATTTTATTACTTAATTAGTATTAATAACAAAATATTGTTATTTTTTTAAAAATACTCAATGAAAATGTAGACTTATTTATTTTTTAATATGATTATATCTTCTAACAAGATGAATTTTCAAAACAAATATAATATTTTATTATTATACGATTGAAATACATTTTGAAACATATATATTTATTCTAAAGGCAATAAAATTTATATTATTAACATTCTAAAATTCTACTAATAGATAATGATGACTAATCAGCATTGAAGATGTACATCTTTCTGGGTTAATCACAATGCTATTATTTGATATAATGATGACGATGATGAATATTAAAGACATGAAATTTCATTTTATACTTTGAAGTTTTTTTTTTCCAAAATGTTATTAAATCATACTTTATTATTTTGCATTCATTTAACTACTTAGTTTGGTACTTTGATATAATAAGCATAGCATTATTTATTTATTTTAGTTTGTTTATTATTATATCAAGTTAGATTCAATTATTTTATATATTAATTATTATTATTATATATTTATATATTATTTATTTTTATTCTAAAATGTATATACCTGTAAAATTATTTTTCTAAGATTTTTAAGGTGGCCCGCAACTCACATGGGCTAATCAGCGACTCGAATAAAAAAAAAAAAAAAAATGTTTCGTGATTAACTCAACCCATTTTAAATTCTACGATCGAATAATCGAATTCGAAAATTAATTAACTAACCCATGCATTGGCCTCATATTCTAGTCAATATAATATTATCAAAACGTATGACTTTGAATGATTCATTACGCCATTAACCCTGGATGCCGTTCATCCTTTATTGGCTTCTCATGGCTCGATTCGCTTATATCGCATCATATTAATCAATAAAATATATTTCTTTTCCAAAAAAATCAATAATTTGTTAAAGTTCAATGACAGTTTCAAAATTCAATGACCAATTAAACACAAATTCAAAAACTGTTTCAAAACTTAATGTCAGATTAATACTTCAGTAATAATGAAATTTCTAAATTGTAAGTCGTAACTACTCAGCAATCAGCATGCATGAAGACTCATGTTATAAATGAATGAATGACTCCTTTACTCTGTGGAGGGTCTGTTTGGTCGATTCTCTCACCCATAAAAAGAGGGGTTTGTTTGATTGCTTTCCAATGGCTGAACCCCACAAACAAAAAATAAATCTATGCGTTTTCTGACTTTTCTTAGCACTTGGGTTTCCATCAACTTGCAGAATAGTAGAAGAATCTTCACGGATTACCGTACCATTCTTACCAATTTCCTTCCAAATATTTGGAGTTCCTCACCATTTTCTGTTTCAATATTCAATTTTAAAGATCAAAAAGATCCCACTTTCGTTTACCCTTCACCATATTTAGCCAAGAAACTTCATGTATATATGAATCAAAAGCTTTCCTTCCACGTTCGGTATTCAATTTTAAATGATCTAAAAGATCCCATTTTCGTTATCTTAAGCCATATTTAGCCAAGAAACATCATTTATTAGTATAGGGATCAACATGGATTATTGCAAATCTATGTGTAATGGTTATACTAATTTAGGTTACCGACTCATTTATTCTTAGAAGAAATATGTAATCATCCAAAGACCTTCCGAACTTTTCATTCTAAGAGGATTGGAACATCAAGGTTGCTAGCCTTTGACGAATGGTGTTTTGATCCTTTATTTCATTTGAGAATCTTGAAAGTGGCATTCTAAGTGTGAGCATTCTTCAAAGGGAATATATTGAACCATAATCCAATAGGGTCGTTGATAAGGACTAAAATTAATAATGGGCCTTTGGATCCCTAAGTTAGCTAACTAGTGAGTGATAGAGCCCCAAAACCCATTAACTGATTGCTTATGAGAAAAGAAATTGGCGTTGGGTTACTTGATATACAAGAAACCATGTTAGGCAAAAAAACAGGTCCTAAAAGGTTAGGGTTTTGAGTCTATAAATGGACCCTTGATTTCAGATATAGATATTGACTCCAATAATAATAAAATAACATCTCCATGTAAGGCAAAGAAACAAATAACCCTAAAATGTTAAGATTTGGAGTCTATAACAGACCTTTGATTTCAGATATTGACCCAGTAGGCAATAAAATAGCATCACCCTGCAAATTGTATAGGTCTCAAGAAGGTCCCTTTAGAGTAAGTGGGAGTTTGTCACATGCTCTCTAAGAATTGTTTCAAAATTCAATGACCAATTAAAATACAAAATTTAAGAACTGTTTCAAAATTTAATTTCACGTTGTAACTTCAGCAAGGCTGAAATTTTAAAATTGTAACTACTCCGCAGTTAGCATGCACAAGACTCTTGTTTTAATGAATGAATGACTCCTTTACTCTGCGGAGGGTTTGTTTGGTCGAATCCCTCACCTATATAAAGAGGGGTTTGTTACTTTTGTACAATTGATTTCCAATGGCTGAACCCCACAAACTGAATAAATATATATGCCTTTTATGACTTTTCTTTAGCACTTGGGTTTCCATCAACTTGCAGTAGAATGGAAAAATCTTCTCCGATTACTTACCATTTTTATCAATTTCCTTCCAAATATTTTGAGTTTCTTGCCATTTTCGTTTTCCGTTTCCAATTTTAAAGATCCACATCAAAAGATCCCATTTTCAGGTAACATGTTTTTTCTTCAAAAATGACTAATTGTAGAAAAAAATGTTCTTTTCCATTTCATGTATTTACATGTCTTTGAAAAAGAAAAGAGTTTTTTTTACAAGAAAACAATTAGGGTATTTTTGCCAAAATAAGATCAAACATTGATGAAGGGTAATATTTCCAAAATTTAGCTTTCAAATCACCCTATCCTTATAACCATATTTAGCCTAGAAACTTAGATATATGAGCATAGGGATCAACGGCAAACATTCTCACAGAGCAAACAAGAAAAAAGAAAATGGAGTCGTATCTTACCTTTATACTCTCTGCTGCTCTTCTCATGGGGTTTTCTCTCTTCATCTCTCCCACTTCAGGGGTCATCCAAGAAACCCTGGCCAGCATCTGCTCCCAAACCCAGAACCAGGAAATCTGGGAGAGCATTCCGGAAAGCGATCCGGGAACTGCCTCAGCTGATCTGCCAGCTCTTTCTCATCAATCTAACAACGAAACAAGGAAGTAGCAACTTAGATACCTTAACAAAGTTCGTGGACAATTCCACCGAACCTGCACTGAAGGAGTCTTTCAGAAATTGTCAATCTTTATAGTTCAATAATGAAGAGTCTGAAAGCTGCATACCAGTAGGCGGGAGAGTATCTGAAGATTGCTCAGCTGTGGGAATAGCTGATTCTGGTCTACGAATGCGAGAATGGGCTCCCGGACTCACCAACTGGTGATATCACCCGAGACATGATCATAACCTGCGAAACTTCAGCAAGTATCAACCACTATATTGTCGGAGTTGTTCATTGAAATAAGATGGTGGGGATTAGAAAATAGCAGTAATAATGTGATGGCTTCTTCTATTAAGCTGTCAATAGACATAGAATTCAACAGATATCAAGTTTGAAAAAACTTGGAAAGTGATTCTTTCAAAAATTTACAGATAAAAATAACACGTCATAAAACAAGGGTATGTCATCGTCCCAGCAAGGCAACACGATCCTTCTGTACGGCTTGTGATAGGTTGATATCAAAAAGCTCACACCGAATGGGCATCTCCATTTCGTAGAAGGGATTCTTTAGTACATAATCAGTGTACAATTCATAGATGAATTTCAAAAGACCCTCCATGTGTTGTGTTCCAGGTCTACATACCACAAAGAACTTTTGTCCCTGCAAGATTAGTTGGGAATTAGTGGAGACAGTTCCAGACTATTTTAACTCAATGAAAATAAATAAATAATTTCATATGGAAATAGGTGTCCTGGGAAAATCTGACAAAGCAACCAATGAAGGATTAGTTGTGGATCTAACACAACAATAGAAAATTTTAGCTGTTTAGCCATAATCTCTCGTAATGTATATCTCAAAGAAGTCATATCATCTTAAAATATATCAGAAACCCAAATAAATTTGAACTTTTATAAAAAATTGGGCAAACACGGTGAATTTGCCGCTACAATACAAGTTGAAAACCTGGAATTTTTCTAGATTTCGGTTGACGAAACGGACCTCACCGTTGAATTCGTCTCGCGAAACCTAGTTATCTATGCGACTTCATGAATTTCTGATACGTAATTTTACGTTTCAAGAATGTGCCGTCATGACACATAATTATTAACACACATAAAGCCAGTCACAAGGCATGTGAAAGCAATGCATGTAGGCATGGTGCCATGTCCACATGCATGTCAATGGAGAAGTCTATAAAAGTAAGAAACTGGCCTAGAGGAGGAGAGGAACAAAAGGAAAGGAAGGAAAAAAAGAGAAGAAAAAGGAGAGAGAAAGAGAAGAAAGAAGAGAGAAAGATAGAAAAGAAAATTTATGTCAACTATTAAACTCATTTTACCAAGAAGTAAAGTCCGTATTTTCGACGAGGGCTACACTCCAAGAGGTAAGGATTTTTCCTACTTTTGCTATTTTCCACTATGCTAAGCATGCAAGCACGCAAGACGCCTCAAAATCTGAGGTCCAATGACCTCAACCGGTCAATCCCGTGAAAATACCCGTGGGATATCAGAGTATCGATACCCACACTATCTAATCCCATTAATTAGATCCATTCATCAGTCCTAGGCACTTACATACCCATGCCCCCGACACCAACTGCGAAGTGAGTCAAAACTTCGTGGATATCGTGTGCCCTTAATACATTGTCCAACTTCATTTACCGAGATCCGTTTAGCCACATTCAATAAACTTTTATGTTATTTCTGAAACATACACGCGAGTTTAATTATAACTCTATTACATACACAGTATATGTCAAAACTAGTTCTTCCAAAGTTTTACAAAAAGAACTATACCAATGAATGTCGCTTTCTTCAACCTCTACTCGAATGAGAGCCGTCCACTATAAATTTTGACTAAATGTTTTCCATAAGGGTGAAGCAACGCCCAAAGAGAGAGACTCACAGCTATTACCCCCCTAAAATGCACACGCGCAATGTTCATCGACACATTCACACACACACACATATATATAAAACATTTCAATAGAACGATAACATTCGAATAATGGAATACTACATGTCATGTCATAAAACGGTATTTGCATCACTAACATAAAAATCCAAGTTATCACAGACTCCCATCACAAAATGTGTAGCCAATGTGTGATAACATCCATCATCGATGAATTTCATCCAATGATCACTTTGAAAAAAAATCAAGTTTTTAGAAATCAAAACTTATTAGATGTTTCACTTCCAATGATCATTTTATTAACAAAAACACGCCAATTGGCAGGCGAATTTTCGAGGTCTCACCGCAGACTTCGCACCCCTTCCTACACTTTCACGGGCTTTCACTGTTGGACACATATGTATAATCAAAAATACCGAGGCTTTCACCCGAGGGGGTATCTATCCCTGTTTTGTACTACCTGACACAAGTTTTCATGCTTTGTGAATAGTGGAAC
Organism: Tetrastigma voinierianum; assembly: GCA_016808115.1. Lineage (NCBI taxonomy): Eukaryota > Viridiplantae > Streptophyta > Magnoliopsida > Vitales > Vitaceae > Tetrastigma > Tetrastigma voinierianum. The sequence goes on from JAEQBH010008750.1 coordinate 21,255, forward strand.
TCCACTAAACTTTGTTCAACGGTACTCAACCCACTCATCTACCACCAAGGATGGTGTTTGATGGCACTATGCACTTACACCTATTGATCGCGACAAGCCTCGCATATACGCAATGCATTATGCCACCGCATAACAATTTCCTATCTCAGACAGAACAACGTCATTGATTATTAATCTCCACGATCACTTCAATTACGCAAAAAGCATATAATTTCAAAACATTTCATCCATACTTCAACATATTGCAACATATATATATTAATGTGCTAACAATCAAGAAGGTTATCACAAAATTAAGCAAGAATATTTTAAAATAATCCACACTACCACAGTCGGCCATAACGCACCACTCAGGCACACCATTTTCCTTTAAACAGCTGCGGAACTGCCTCGATTCAAGCCATTGAATCGTCGCGTTGGTCAGATTATTACAAATTCAATTTTGAATCGCCACGGGCCTTACGCCGATCGCCCAAACCGAACACAACAATGTAATTGGTCCGTATAGCCCCGTGAAATGGACTCACAACTCGGGCTGTAAAGGTCCGATTGCGATTCAAAGTTTACGCCAAGTTTCATCGACGCAGCTTACAATTTACATTTAGGTTCAGTCTCAGTCCCCGCTTCACCCAAAATCGCCCCAAAATTCTACTGGCCAAGGCACTGCACAAGACATTCCCATATTTCGAAATTCACAAACAAATTTCTTGTGGCAAAGACACAACCACACGCCCCATGCTAAAATAAACCAAAAGAGTGTTAATCTTACCTCTTGAGCGTAGTTCTCGTCGAATATACTGACTTTACTTCTACCAACTGTTCCAACAAACGAACGCCAAATTTCCTTTTCTCCCTCTCTTCTCTCTCCCTTTCTTTTCTTCCTTCTCTCTTTTGCTTTCTTCTCTCTTCCTTTCCTTTCCTTTTCCTTCCTTTCCTTGCTCCTCTCCCTTTCTACAAACTTGACCTCCATCCCATTTTACAGATGATTCCATGTTCCATGCATGTGGACACATGGTTTGCCATGTGTTACATATCTGTTTTATTGCATTGTGACACATGGCTTACTATGAACCTCGACACCCACATTTCAAAACGAAATTCCAACTACTTCAGTCAAAATTGCTTTAATCATTTTCATGATGAATCTAACAAATGGGAGGCCCGTTTTTATTATTCAAAATCTAGAAAATTTCCGTGTTTTCAACTCAGACAGAACGACAAGTTCACCGTGTTTAATTTCTTTTTGAAAAGTTCAAATTTACCCGGTTTACATTGTGTCTCGCTTCTATGAGGTCAGTTTCCTGCCGAATTTGAAATACGGGAGTGTCGCTTCGATTTTGATCCCGCACACTAAATGATTTAGACCGATTTTCAAGTGGAAATCGAGGGACTTCGACCTGTCCTTCATGTAAATCAGAAATGCATTAGTGAATCCTGATGTAGGCTGCCATCAACCCAAATCGAACCTCTACGTACCCCGGTTATGGTCCACTTCACGACAACCATGCTAGGTTGTTTATTTGTTGTGTCCGCATTTTCGAACCGATTTCGCGCGCATTTCGTACCGATTGTGTGGATCAAGCTGGTGGTCTATTAATCCATCGGTTATGGCCTCGAACTGTGATCGTTCATAATGCTTTAGGATTGATCATGGCCCTATTTTGGTGGTCCGTTACGGCCGACTCGCGATTCCCGAATGCATTGTTTTTGAAGCGTTATTGTTTTATTTTGTAGGATAACATGCTCGATTGTTCTCGCGAGAAGTGGGCCTCTGGAAAGCTTGAAACTAAATTCCCACAAAGTGGATGAATATAATCGATAAATTGTATGTTTTATACATAATTATCCACGATACATGATAAATTGTATGTTAGAATTGTCCATATGACATTCATTACATATGAGACATGGAATTGATACGAAAAAGATAATGACGTGATACGAAAGACCGGCATCGCATTTCACGGGTAAAAGTGCATTTATCGCAATCAAACATCATACTTGGTGATTTGATGAGGGTCGGGTACTATCGACCAAAGTTCAACAAAATCATTAATCGTCGCAACACATGAAATGCCTGCATTATAGCGATACCTCCTCTCAGTGAAAGACCTGTATTTTAATTATACATACGTGTCCAATGGTAAAAGCCCGTGAAAGTGTAGGGAAGGCATTGCAAGCCCGCTCGAGACTCTCGAAAATTCGCACCCAAAAAAGACACATGATTTTGTAAAAGAAAGTAGTCATTAGAATATGACATCCAAAAGGTTTTAGTTTATAAACAAATGAAATTTTGTTTGAAATAATCATTAGATACGATTAATCAATTACTTCATGACACACACAGTATCAGAGGTGACAGAGTCTGATCGACTCTAATTTATTACTCTTCGCATCACACTTAGTAATGGAGCCTAATGGCTCAAGCATGACATGATTGTTTCATCTCATTTCACAGACGTCATATGTAATTCTATGATAGAATCAGTATAATCTGTATGGAATGGTCGGAGTGAATGCAAGTGCCCAGAAGATTGTACGTGCACTTGCGGCAAGAGTACCTCTGCAGTAAAGCTTTCCTCTACCGTACTAATTCCATATGAAATAACACTTCAAAAAGCAGAGCGCACATCGCGGACTCGCCTCACAGAGCCGAAATTATGAAGAAAAACCTGATTGTGGCTTTGTAACCTTTTGTAAAGTATCGACAAACAAGCTCAGAATATACGCTTGTGCGGAGGTTGTAATTAAACTCATCGCATTACGCTTTGAAAATAACATAAAATGTCTATCGAATGTAAATAATCTGATCAATCGTATCGATAGTATGGTATCGCATTGACACGATAATCCACCGTATTTCCACGAGCTGGAAGGTCGGGTCACCGTAATCTCTGATTTTGGTGCATCACAACTTGGTATATCAAAAGCTAAGGTATACGAACACCTAGGGTTTGGCGGACATGGGTCTAGATCATTGCATTTATGGTCCAATTCATGTTTAATATGATACATGATCGTGTGTTATGTGAATTATAAACATGGTAAAATGTATGTAGGAAAATATGAGCATTAGGGTTAGAGAACATAACCTTAAGAGTTCAGAAAATGAAAAAACGGAATAGTTCAGGATGTGATGTCATATGCACTACTAGTTAGACTAGAAAAATGAATCTCAATTTGTTATTTGACACATGTAGATGGCAAGTCGAAGAAGAGGAAGTCAAGGAAGGGGACGCCAAGGCGATGGGCGGAGCAACAACCCACTACCACCGGCCTTTGACCAACAAGCCTTCATGGAGGCTATTGGTGCTGCGACTGCTACTATTGCACAAGCGAGTGCAACGACTGCTACCATTGCACAGGCTAGTGCAACGACAAGCCAAAGGGGGTTAAGTAACCTCCAAAGGTTCAAAGCACATCATCCTCCGACCTTCAGGTGAGGAGGGATCCAAATGATACATCATCGGCTTTAAGAATTAAAAATATTTGAGTGCTACAGATCATTCCGATGCCACCAAGATAAAGTTAGCCGCGTTTAGTTAGAGGGTGAATCCCAAATATGGTGGGATTTGGTCAAAGCCTCGAGGGACTTAGAGGCAATGACATGGGAAGAGTTCCGATAGCTCATGAGTAAGTTTTTCCCAACATTTGCTCGACATGCAAAAGCTCGAGAGTTCTTGGAATTGAGACAAGAAACGATGACAGTACTTGAATATGTGGCTAAGTTTACTAAATTAGCCCATTTCACTGATGACTATGTAGCCACGGACATGGCCAAGGTGAGAAAGTTTGAGATGGACTAAAACTATCCATCAGGGGGTAAAATTGTGGGACTTCTCCTACAAGATATGGACTTGATGGTCAGGACAGCTATGGCCATTGAGAGGGAAGTAGATGACACACGAAACATCTGAGATGCGGGTGTTAAGGATAAGAGGAAGGAGAGCCAACCTTCTTCTTCTAGCTTAAGGAAGAAGCAGAGGACTCCTAATTCGCACGGCTGTGGACAAGGCCAAGGCCAAGGTCGATCATCCCATATAGCTGACACCTCCTGGCCCAGTCAAACAGTAAGGGACATGTTTCCACTGCCATCACCAACACCTAAGGATTGTCCTCGTAGACAAGAATCCTGCAGTTATAGACACCTCAAACCCCAATCATCGTGGGACGATTAATACGTGCGCTTTGTTTCTCCTTACCCTACCATGAGCCAGGAGAGATAGTGATCACCAAGACAAATATCCTACTATCGCACAAGGCAAGGGGTCAAGGTCGAGGCTGTGTGGCTACAAGCCGAGACTTCAGGGACCCAGGGGCGTGTCTACGCCATTACACCTCAAATGAGCTTGCGATCGCCTATTATTTAGTATGTTTCTACTCTTTCATTTATGGGTAAGAGTGTTATTTTATTATAAAGGCATCTAATCTATCTATGTCGTGATCTCAGGAAGATGAAGCTAGCTAAAACTGAAAAGTCGCTATATGTGAATTCTCCCTTAAGAACTACAGGAGTATTGATCCAAATGTCTAGATTGTGAGTTAGAGATCTCGTGAATTCGCCACCTGCACTCCGGCTACGGACACGTCGATTTTGATGTTATCCCTGGGATGAATCGGGTAGACAAGACATCGAGTCGCCATTGATCAGGATCGTAGGAGGGCTACCACCCACAATAACTACGTAATGTATGTCGTTATGCTTCAAGCGGATAAGACGATGCTATGCCCTGCCGTACATGATTCTAGGTGGCACTGACAATCGTAGGTCAATCGGGCAAACCTTACTATGAAAGACTACAGACAGAGTCACACCTCACTCTGCATTTGCAGTAGAAGGATATTTTTCCTGAGGAATTACCGGATTACTCCTCCGCATTAAGGATGTGGTGACTTCGTATTGGAGTTACACCGATACATCACCTATTTCTACAGACTTTGATAGAATGGCGTCTCCACGAGTCAGCAGGAACTCAAGGTCCAATTGCAAGAATTGTCGGGACACAGGGGTTTTATTAGATCGCCAATTCTCCTGGCTCTCCAAGACGCTTGCATGCAGCGACAAGACCCTTCACGATGCATTGACTACCGAATAATGAAGGTTACGATCAAGAATCAGTATCCTTTACTGAGGATTGATGATTTGTTTGAGCAATTGAGAGGGGCGCCAGTCTACTCCAAGATGTATCTCTCACCCCATATCATCACCTGGGAGGGCGGTTTGTGGGAGGCAGATCCCTAAGATCAAGATTTAATGCGATACTTCCGCATTTCGAGTTCACAATAATGTCATTCATGCCCTATCTAGATCAATTTGTTGTGGTCTTCGTTGACGACATTTTAATCTACTCCAAGTCAGAGGAGGAGCGTGAGGATCATTTAAGAATTGTTCTCCATGCTTTGAGAAACCATCGGTTGTATGCCAAATTCAAGAATGTAATTCTTGCCATCGAGGTAAGATTCGTCATGGTGGTATCTAAGCCATGGTCTTAGTGAACCCGAAGAAGGTCGAGGCAATTACGAGTCATAGCACTCCAAATCGCCTTCTCAGATACAGTTTCTGATCGTCAGACACCCAAACCTGGGTCTTTTTTTTTTTTTTTTTTTTTTTTTTCCATTGTGTAACCTTCAACAAGCTATATAATAGCCTCATTCACGCATATTCACACGTCACTCAATTCCTAGCAATGACACACATTCCTCCTCATTCAAGATTCTAGTAATTAGGTGCACCCTAAGGCAACGATCAACTCTTCAAAACTATGCGAAAGCACCAACCACCATCCACAAAAAAGCATACGGTTAGACTCCTGCACTGCAGAGCCTTCCACAGCTCCAAGAACACGCTGAAACCAGACTTGGTTTTGCGAAGTTATATTATCCGAGTCAGGGCGTTGTTTCGAGTCATCTCTAGACAGGTCACGCATAGTTATGTCACACTGTAAGAGGTCTTACCGCTTATATTTGAGTACCAAATGCCAACCCGTACGCTAGTCGATTATAATCGGCGAGTTTCATAGAGTCTAAGAACACCAAACGGACTTCTCACTATAAGCCATGGGTCATCCGGTTGGGCTTCACGAAGCAAAGAATCGATATGCGTAATCGACAGTGCCATCGCCTTTCGCCTTCTTCAACACACACATGGTACCAGATTATTTTGAAATACGTAGGACGGATTCTAGACTCAAATGGCTTTCCATGTGAGTATATCAACGCTGGAAAACGGAACTCTGACAGCATGGTCGCTCGAGGTCGCACAACCGAGCTCATTCGAGCTCCCGCCGTAAGAGCCTGGGCCAAGGAGGCCGCCGACTCACAGCCTATCCCCCACGAGCTCATGCAGAGGTGCCCCGCCCCGCCCCAAAGAGGCCGCCGCCAGCAGGTCAGCCTGCGCAGAGAGCTCGCCCGCCCAAAGAGGTCAACTCTATGAGAGCTCAAACACAGCCTCATGTGTGAGAGCTCACTCTCTGGCCCAAAGAGGTCGCCTCATGCAGAGAGTCGCCCACGCTCATGCAGGAGAGCTCACTTATCCAGCAGAGGCCGCCATGCAGGGAGCGCCAAATGGCACATCCTCTAAACCTTCCAGTAAAAGGCTGGCAATCAAATTAGAGAACCACTCAAGTGATCCCAAGCCCAATGAAGTTCTGTGCAGAGCTACACTCTTACCAAGGATGCTAGTCCAAATTTCACTTTCCTCAACCGGGAATCTCGCTCAAAGACTAAATGTCCCATAGGCTCCAAAACAACACTGATCTAATACGGCTCACTCACAGTGAGCTCGGGCCACATCAGCCATCCCAAGTGAGCTTCACAGGAGGTCACTTCATCCCGTGAGAGCTCGCCAAGAGGTCGCCATCCTAAGAGAGTTTCAAACAAAAGAGCCTCTACCACGTACCATTCTCTCAATCAGCTGGCCACACAACTCGCCCTCACCCTTCCAAGTAAAAAATGTCATAACTCGCTATAGCGCCCGATTCGGTGATTCGAAAGCCCCAGATCAAGCTCCACCGACGAGGTTAATGATATACCTAAGGTCACAAGGCTAAATCCCTTTGTCGCCCAACGAAAAATCGCCTTAAAGTCCAGACACAGAAATAACAATGGTGAGAGAAAACCTTACTTCAAAATTGTATTAAACATGTGAATCCAAGTTTAATTATTAATTTATTTACATCACAAGCACAAAACTTCGACGCCTCAGCTTTAAACAAAACTGGTTTTCTACCCATAAATTTTACAAAGAACACAATAAGCCATCTTCGACCTTCTTCTCACCAAGGCCTCATGAAGGTCTTCATGCACTCCTAAGACTGGGAATGTTTCCCACGACGGAGTCGTAGCCTACGCCTAATGTAGAAAAGCCTCCCACAAGGGCTACTTCCCACCTAAGTCAAGACATGCAATGACATAATCCGTAGTAAATCATTCACACACATTCATATAAAAATATGCATAACTTATACGAACGTCATGTCATGCCCTTGCTTTCCTAAGTCTTCACTTCACTTCATTACGCAATCGGCTATATTAAAACAATGTAACAAAAGCTTTTTGCTTTAAATCCACTGACCACCTCCTCCGGTAGTATCAAAATCCATTTGACCATCTCCGGTGAACCCTTATCGACAACCCTCCGATAGAGTTCACTGGACAACCTTCCATATAATTCATCGACAACCTTCCGATATAATCTATCGACAACCCTCCGATATAATTCACGGGACAACCTTCAACCATCGGTTATCGGGAACCTCCGAGTACCCATTTTATTCATGCACTCACACCCGATTTACGATGTACCCGTGCACATGCGATGATAATGTCATCAGATAATATCTTTTATATTACATGCACAATTAAAACTACATGCACAGTGCTGGTATTCATGCTTCATCTCAAGCATCATGTTAATATTATCGCACAGTATATCAACATCAATATTCACACAACTGCATGCGATTCAAACAAGCAATAACACACAACAAGATCATCAATATCGATTTACGTATCGCAAAGAAAATCGCTTCCAAAACTCGTAGCTCGAAACTACACAAACACGACCTTAAACTGCCCCTACCAACAATAGCTTCACAAATCGTTTCGAACCAGCCTATCAATGTATACACTTCACATGCCACTTAAAAATGAAGATTAACCGTAGCAGGAGAGAAACCCTACCTTCGGAAGTGCAGATCCGCTTCACCGCCGCACCTCTGTTTGTTAATCGTGAGAATCATTGGTTCTCTTCCTTTCCGCCTTTCTTTCTTCTTTCTTTTCTTCTCCTCTTTCCAATCGAAATTCAAATTTTCTTAGCGGAGAATACTTATCTAGTGTAACACCTCTTCTTCTCTCCTCATGACATAGCATCCCACATGTTTGGTCTATGTCCACTTTCCCACCACTATCCTCTCCCCCCGCAAGATAGTGTGACACTCGGGCTTCCACCCGCGCCAAGTGTCTCTCTCAAAAAGCCACATGGCATGCATTTCACGCCACGTGTCACCCTCTCATTCGTCCGCTGGCCCCGAATACATGCACCTCGACCTCCCTGGACCGACGAATTCGACTATTGCATTTTGGGATTTCAGTGGTAGACGAACCTCAACTAGTATGTCCCGTTGGCCGCCATCCGAGATCTAGAGAAATTCCCAGGTTTGCAACCCGTGTCTATCATTTTACTTTATCCGGGGTCTCACATTGGCAGGGTATTACAAGAGGTTCATTGAGGACTTCTCCCGATTAGCTAAGCCTATGACGAAATTGACCTAAAAGGAGGTTAAGTTTGAGTGGAATGACTTATGTGAGAGGGCATTCCAGGAATTGAAAATGAGGCTTACTTTAGCTCCTATTCCGATAAATCTGCAGAGGGACAGTACATAGCCAGACAAGGGACGCCAATGACAGACCGAGATGTGTTTTGATGCACCGAGAGGGCTGTGACTTTTGGTTCCTCATATTTAAAATCATGAGCAAAGCTACCCCACACATGATATGGAATCACTACCATTGTCTTCGCTTTGAATTCGTGCCACCACCAGAGGCATAATTCGAAAGCTTTACCAAAATCCGAATACATCTTACTCCAACTGACCTCACATGAGGCAACGTTTTGTGTGGATGGATTATTCGAGGACGGCAGTTCACTTCACATTATCATCCCAGAAGGCAAATGTGGTGGGCCGGCGCGCCAACCTGGAAGTCACAGAGCATCATAATATAGCTTCCCGCAGTGTGCTCGAGGTCATGCACAGCGCGGCACCGGCACTCACAGATTGGGACTTAGGTATTTTGGGAGTTTTCGTGACCAAACCTTCCTACTATGAGAGTGATTGAACCCAGGCAGGACACAAGAGATAACCTCCATCAAGAACCTGCAAAGCATACCCATGGATCTGGCTGGGTCGGGTCATTCACACCCGGATGGCGGGCCGATAGGGCAAGATCATGGTTCCCCAATTGGGCGATTTGAGGAAAGGAGATCCCCAGAGAGTTCTATCGCTTCGCTATTGTGACATCCGTGGCAAAAAGACGGACCATGATCTTCGCCGCTAGTATTACCGGGCGGAATGAAGTAGCAGTTTGGGGATTTTGCTTCGTCTGTCTCTACATGTCAGGAAAAAGTCAACACCGTAGGCCACAAGGTTACCTACCATTAGAGGTAAGCGTGAGCCACGCCACGATGGATTTTGTAACTCACTTGCCATGAACACTAGAGCGGTTCTTCCGAGTTAATCCGATCACGGCCTCCTCACACCTCGGGACGTGTCATCACTGCACGTAGCAATGTGCTCCATTTTCTGGTTTGCCTATCTTTTACGTTTTTTTTTTCTTTTCTTCTTTATCTAAACCCAAGTTAGTCACCGCTTCCATCCATTCCTTCTAAATTTCGTTCAACCCCCAATTTTAGTCACAACCTAATATTTACTCCATCCCAAGTCCGATATTTTTCATTCTTGATCGGATACAACTTTTGTTTGTTTGTTTGTTTTAACAAATTCATTCCAAAAGTTAAAAATAAAAATAAAAAATTCCTGTGGTTACAAAAAAAAAATTTATTGTCGAAAATACAAAAAAATTCCAGAATAAACTCGAAATTTTGTGTCCTTTTCATGGCGCCTGACATTGATTAATGCCACCAACCCGTCCTTCGATATTTTTTTTGATTGAATTTTCGCTAAAAAAATATGATTTGTCTTTGATTAGCCCAGTTAACCAGTTATAAATTCTGCCAAAGCCAAGTATTGCAGTTAATATTAGAAGGGATAAAAGCCACATATATTATGTGAAACACGTGAACCGAGAATCATTCTTCTATGAAACAACATGAGGGACTATCAGGAGGTCCTATTTTTTTCTCTAACCTTGTTTTGCAAAAGACTTTATGTTAAACAACAACGCATTTTGAAGGTGCATGAGGAGTTAATTCAAAGTTTATTATTAGTCTCAACTAGTGAAGCAAAGAGGATATTTAGGGTCGAATTGGAACAATCTACGAGATGATGGAGCAAAGCCGAAAGATCCACGAACCTAACAAAAAGGAAGGAGAGACTACCACAAAGAGGGATGCAGATAGAAGAAGAAGAGTAATGACGAGGAGGTTTTAAGGGTGAGACATCACATGATCTCGCTGTCATGACAAGAAAGAGAGACTAGTAAATACAACTGAATATACATCTGTAACAAATAATATAAGATCCATCTTCCACATAAATGTCTCACACCTTATGAGATAAGGTGAGTCAATGATTTATCACATCATTCAAAATATATGAAACTGGTTTCACACATATTCAAGATTTATGCAATAGCATGGAATCAATCAGTCTTAAGATCACTGACAGCCACTGCAGAAAAACATAAAGAAAAGATGATGTTAAAGAGATCATCCATCATTATTTATCATATTCATATATCATGGCAAACCCAGGCAAGGCAATCAGAAGGTGGAGGAGTATTATGGCGAGATGGAGGTCAGAATGGCTAGAGCAAATATCAAGAAGATCGAGAGGTTACAATGGCGTAGGTTTCCGTGGTTTTAAACTCGGGAAATTCGTATTATGGGCGGAATTGCAACATTATGTGGAGTTTGAGGATATGGTGCATATGGCCATCAAGATTGAGAATCAAGTCAAGAGGAGGGGCAGTAGCAACACACATTTTGCACCTGGTCCAAGTTCATCTACGTGGAAATCGAATCAATGGAGGAAGGAAGAGAAGCCACCCAACGCCAAGCCTAAAACAGAACTAAAACAAGAGGGGACCAACCAAGGATATCAAGGTAAACCCGATTCTTTCACTACTCAAAATCGTGATATTATGTGTTTTAAATGCCAAGGCAGGGGTCATATAGCAAGCCAATGTCCGAACAAAAGAGTCATGATGATGCAGGACAATGGTGAGATTGAAACAGACAATGAGTCGGGTTGTGATTCTATGCCATCCTTAGAGGATGCCGATGATGAGTACGTTGTCCAAGGAGAGCCAGGAGGGCCTTAAGTGTGCAATCTAAGGGAGATGACGAGATGCAACAAGATAACATTTTTCACACTAGGTGCCACGTCCAAAACAAGGTATGTAGTGTGATCATTGATGGGAGAAGTTGCACTAATGTCGCTAGCACAACCATGGTGGAGAAACTAGGAATGCAAACAAGTAAGCATCCTCGACCTTATAAATTGCAATGGTTGAATGATAGTGGGGAGGAAAGGGTGAATAAACAAGTGTTAATCTCTTTTAGTATTGGGAAATACAAATGAAGTTTCTCAGGTGATGTAGTTCTAATGCAGTCGGGTACTTGTTAGGAAGACTACAGCTTGATAGGAAAGAGCATGACTCGCTTCACCAATAAGTACTCATTCGTGCACAACCAACGGACTGTCACTCTTGTTTCTTCGACACCATGTCAAGTTCATGAAGATCACGTGAGGTTGCAAAAAGAGAGTGAACAAAAGAAAACGAGTGAAAAAGAGAGTAAACAAAAGCAAAAGAGTGAACAAAAGAAAAGTGTGAAAAAGAGAGGAGCAAAAGAAAGAGAGTGACAAAAAGTGGACCGAAAATTTGAGAGAAAAGCAGAGAAACCACTTTCTATACAAGGGCAAGTGAGGTTAAAAGGTTAATTGTTCTTAAATGTTTCATGACGGTGTACTTTTGTACAAAGAGGCACTTTTTATCACTAACCAACTTGACACTTCTTTGCCTAGTTCTATCGTCTCCCCCTCTCTCTTTCTTTTTGCAGAATTTGAAGATGTCTTTCCGAGGAAATTCTAAAGGGTTACCTCCTATCCGAGGGACGAACATCAAATTGATTTTGTCCGGTGCTACCATTTCGAATCGAATTCGCTATAGGTGGAGTAATCTCGAGAAGACAAAGGAACCCAAAGCAAGTTGTTGAATCGATGGAAAAGGATATGTGAGAGAAAGCTCGAGTCCATGCGCTGCTCTCGTGATTTTAGTTCAATGATATGGTTAAGATTCGAGGACGAATCTTTTCAAGGAAGGGGGGAAATGATAAGAATCAGCACAAAGGTGATCCATGTTGTTCCCAAAGATGGTCCTCAAGTCCTCGAGCGCATCAATGACAATGCATACAAACTAGATTTTCCTATGAGGTGGACCCGCTGTTTCCACCGCCCTATGACACGAGCTAAAGACTAAGAGATTCAAAGAAGCCCTTCATGTTTTAATCCGAGATGCCCATGGAAGAAGTCAGTTCAACTCCAAAAAGAAAACAAGATTAACCACGCTATCAAATTAAACTAACTCTGACTAAGATCCGCGCTTTTTACTGTTGATTTGCTTCTATTTTGGAGCCGATTTGCCGCAGATTCGTATTGATTTGCTGATTCGAGCCTTATTCGGCCGATTGGTTCTCGATTTGCCGCTGATTTTGTTCCTAATCGTCGCTTATTTTGGCGCCGATTTAATGTGATTTATTCCAGATTGCGGCTGATTTGATTCCCAAGTCTTATCCTAGAATTATCTAGTTCCGTTTCCTCATGGACATTTTTTGCAGGTTAATTTAGTGGAAAAGTATGTTACTTTTCTTGTTTTTGGCCAAATATTTACTTTCCTTGTGGCCTAATATTTAGTTTCTATTCTCCATATTTTTGGGCCTATTTAAAGATTTGTTATCCCTACATTCTACAAGTGTTAAGCATTAATAAAATTGAGAGTTTAAATTTCTTTTTGGTTCTTAAAAGACCCTGACTTATCTGCTATTTCGCATGTCATCAAGACTCTATCAATCGATCTTCATCGTTGATCAGGGCATCCTCACATACCAAGGTTCTGCTTCTCTATGCTAAACTGGTCGAGGTCTTCCATCCAAGCAATACTAGAGCTTGGGCCAGCCCGAAAGAACCATCACGGTCTCTCACAAGTCGACGAGTTCGGGACGTGAGAAGAAAAAAGAGAGAGAAATATAAGAAAGGAGAGAGAAAGTAGCGGGAAATCGATGTTCGACCTGGTTTAACTTGCCTGACCAAGAAGTAAAGTCCGTATATTCAACGAGGGCTACACTCCATGGAGATAGGATTTTCCTACTTCGGCTATTTTTCATCATGCGGTCATGGCTATGCCTGGCTCGAGGTACTGCTTTTGACCTAATTTCAAATACGGGAATGTCACTCTATTTTGATCCCGCACAAGAAATTCTGATTTTAAGACCGATCTTCAGGTGGGAAACCGAGGGACTTCGAACTCGGGTCCTTCATGTAAATTGTAGTTGCATCAGAAACTTGATGTAAGCGTTTGAATCATCCAAATTAGACCTCTACAACCCAAGTTATGGTCCATTTCCCGAGACTGCCACAAGCTGGGTCAGTTATTTGTCAGGTCCAGATTTTTCGATCGATTTCTGCAAGTGCATTTCAGATTGATTTCGTAAGGTTTTGTGGTCGAAAGAATGACCAAATTTAAGTAACCCGAACTTCGAGACCGTCTGCTACCGTTTAGGGACCGACCGATCGTGCTCGCTTTCGTGGTCCTATGGCCGACTTGCAGGTCCGGAATCGTGGATTGCTTAAAGTGTTATCGCTTGATTTTCAGGATAACATGCTTGATTGTTATTGGCCGATATATGTTATAATCGGATGAAATGTTTGAAATTATATGCTTTGACATAATTATCCATGATACATGATAAATTGTATGTTGGAATTGTCCATATGACATTCATTACATATGAGACATGGAATTGATATGAAATGGCATAATGCATTGCATATGCACTAAGACATCGCATTTCATAAGTATAAGTGCATAATATCAATCAAACACCATACTTAGTGATTTGATAAGTGGGTTGGTACTATTGACTGAAGTTCAACAGAGTCACACTGCCATAAACATGAAAAATACGCGGCTGCACAAGAAGCAGAGATGATACACTCTCAAGTGAGATCTGGTATTTTTTGTTATATATATATATATATATATATATATATGTGCTGCAAAGGCCAAACTGAGTTCATGTTAAAGGCAGGCACGCTGGCTTCTCCGCTGTGAGACCCAAAAAATTTTGCTACCCACAAAAGACACATGATTTTGTAAAGAAAGTAGTCATTAAAATAAGGACATCCAAAGAGCTTGCTTATAAACAAAATGAAATTTTGTTTGAAATAATCATTGGATGTGATTAATCAATGACGGTTTTATCACGCATAAGCATTGTGGTGTGTGATAGGAGTCGGCGATTGACTTGGAATTTATTACTCTTTGCATCACACTGAGTAATGGAGTCGGTAATGGCTCGGAGCATGGCACATGATTGAGTCTCATCTCATTTCATGGCAAGACATATAGAATTCCATGATAGAATTGCATAATCTGTATTAGCATTGCATGTGCACTTAGGTGGGAGTAACCTCTATAAGAAGTTTCTCTACTGGGTGTGGCTCACCCTATAAGGGATAACATTTCAGGTGCAGAGCAAAGAGCCGAAATTGTGAAGAAAGTCGGATTGTGGCTTTGTAACGCCTTTTTGTAAAAGTATTGGACAAACAAGTTTGTAATATACATTTGTATGAGGTTGTAATTAAACTCATCGTAATATGTTTTGAAAATAATAAAATGTTCATTGAATGTAAATAAACTGATCCCTGATTGAACACAGGGTATCAAGACACACATATCCACCCGAATTTCCACGAGTTGATGGTTGGTCAACAAACCCCGATTTTCAAGGCCACATATTTGCATACAATAGTGCCTATAAAAAATCTATAAATACAATAGTATTTTTATATTAAGCTCAATCTTTTTTTTTAGTAAAAGATTGGGGCCGTAAGAGATTTCTAATTGGATCGATACACAGAGCCAAAGATATTGATATATCAGCATATAGTGGTTCAAATTTCACATAAATTGGCTGGCTTACACTAAAATATTTGAGGGCATGCACAGTAGTATCCTGGGATATACTACTAAATACTCAAATTCTAACTCTATACAAATCCAAAGCCCAAATTCCACAATTTACACCAGTATCAATGCCATTAATAAAGAAATACAGAAGAAATTCATCAGGAATGACCCATGTGTTAGAGTTTGAGAATGTAGAGGAGAGGATTTGCAAGTAAACTTTTATCATCTGAACTTGCAGAATCTGGGTTGCTAGTAATTTTATAGCATTCTATTTAGTGAAATTCACTTCACATGATAGTGTCACCTAACAGGTTACAATTTGAAAAAATAGCTATTGTAATAGTTAAAGGAGTTAAAAAATAATTCTTAAATGGCTAACAATTTTAAAACCAGACATGCTAATAACAAATTCAGCTCCTCTACCAAGAGATGCAATGCTTCAAAGCAAAGACAACTCATCGTGACAAGATTATCTAATGTTTGTGCTCCAACAGATTAGCAATTTTGTGTGTATGGGTGTGCGTAGAGGATACAGGCAATGGAAAGAAATTTATCAACAGACAAATGATAATCCAACAGAGGTTAGAATATCCCACTTTAATAGAAAATAAAGCAATAAGAATAAACCATCAAACTTGCACAATTTTTGGGGGTTCATAATTTAATAGTTATCCGCATAGTTTTAAAAAGACGTGACTTTAAGTAACTAGGTCTAAGGCAGTCAACCTGATGCAAAAGCTTCTACAACATACACTACCCACAGGAAATTCATATTCGGGAGGTTGTGAAACTTTTGGAGACAATTAAATATGTTTCTAAATCCAAGTATTTTGAGTCTTGTTACTATTTTGATTTGGAATTGTTTTATTTTTAGAAATATTTGTTCTCCAAGTCAAAGTAGTAGTTGCTTTATTTAATTTAGAAAGTTTGTTTTCCTAGTCAAAATAGGAGTTTCTGTTTCTTTTTAAGAGTTGTTTTATTTAAATTAGAAAGTTTTTGTTTTCCAAGTCAAAGTATGAGTTTCTTTTATTAGATTTAGAAAGTACGGGCCATATATACACCCCCAATGTGTGATTTTGACAATCAGTTTAAGTTTAATACTATTTTTCAGGTTTCTCTTTTTTAAGAGTTCTCTTCTATTCTCTTATCTCTTGGGTGGATTCCCTTAAGTGACGAGTTCATTGCTTCTTATCCTTAGGTGATTCCTCTGATGCGAACATATCTCTTGTTCTCTAATCTTCCCTGGAGGGCGAGTTCGCGCCTATCTCTTACTGGATTCCGAGCCAGAAGCAAGTACCTATCCTCTAAACATCTACTTACCATCATCTTTTTAACTTTTCATATCCAATTTCTCCAACCATAACTCTAAACTTTCCAAATCTTCTTTGCTCGTGACTTACACCTCCTTTTCCATATACTGTAATATCCTAAAAACCATAAATAACATCATCCTTAACCTTTGAGAACCCCCAAATTCGTACATAGCCCTAGCCAACCTTAGAAAAACCTGAAAACCGCAAACTAGCTTAAAACAAGGTTGTTTCGCATCAAATCAAACCCGAACCTTTCCAAACCTAAAATCCTTCATTTTAAACCTTTATTCCATCATATATAAACCCCAAATAATCCCTATAACCTTTGAAACCAGACCTATCCCTTACCCATCTAAGTTCTACCCCATAACCCTAACTTACCTACACCCTTAGATCATCCATCACGGTCCCATCCTTGCATCACAACCACTCTCGAGTTAAAGCGCCTCGACTTCCAAGACATGCTCCTTACTAAAAAGGCGCACCTTATAGACTATAATTTCTTTTTAAAACACTTTTATTCTTGAAATTTTTAATTATATATTGAAATTTATATAATTTTACAACTTTTTTCATTGAAATTTTATTTAAATGTTAGGAATATTTAATTTTTTATTGATATAATCATACTTTGAATCATATTTATAAAATTGATACACATCCACCCATTTCACTTCACAAAGCCTCGCGCCTTTAGGTGTGCGCCTTTAAAACTATGGTTATCCGTATACTAAACCAGCCTACTAATGGATCGGGTCCGCCCAAAGTTTGCCTAACTTCTCTAGTCAACTCAACAAATTGACTTGAATCATATGATCAGACATCTTACCCTTCCTTCTTCCTTTGCCCATTCTACCACCTCTGCCATCCTTGTAAGCAAGGCTGGAAACCTTCTCGATCCTCAATCACACTCAAACAGCTCTTTTCTAATCTTAAAAAAAAATAGACCATTTTATCTTTCATGGTCTATGAAAAATACCTCCTGCTTCAATCTGCAAAATATATCTTTTTTTGATAGGTAAAGTCAAAAATCCATTAAAGAACCCCATCTAAACATAGCTTAACAAAAACCCATCTAAATTGAACTAGTTGCCAGGAGAGGTATTCAATGAATGAGGACTTTTGGGGTTACCACTTCTTTGGGCTTTGATTCTAGACCTTCACCTGATTTTACATACTTGTTAGGAAGGGGTTAAGAATCTTGCTAGCTGGTGGTCTCCTTTGCCTTCAGTGCACTTTGTATATTTGCTGGATATTTGCCCTATTCATCTAAGGTGCCTATTTAGAAAATTATGTAAATTTGTAGGTAAGGCATTACATCCAACCAAACTATCAAGTTGGGTTTCGAAATTTAAGATCATTGATCTAATTTCTATCTATATATGTTATACACTCCAGAAACCAAAACCATCTATCCACACTACTAATTGAATTAAACACAACAGAACCAACCAACATTTACATATGATCCATTTGGTCGATGAGAAAATAAAATTTCAACTTCAAAATTTCTCAATTCATTACCTGAGGAAACAATACTCAGTACCCTCCAACAAACTACAACCAACAAAAATTTACCAGTAATTAAAGGAGAATGGAAATGCGTTTATTTAATCAAAAGAATTAAGCTCATATAAACTGATTCCACTGTCACTGAAAGACAACCATCCCTAAGATTAGATCCACATGTTAGAGATTAATGGTCTTTTTCTGCTGCTCTCTTGTGTTTGTCCAAAGGGTCTCAGTCTGCTTTTTTTTTTGCCTGTTTATGTTTTATTTTTATCTTTTATGTATCATGTCTCTAGCATTGGTTTGTTATGGTGAAGTAACCCTTAGTTCTTTGGGCATATACATAAAGTGGTAGGGTCAGCCAGTTGTGTGCTGAACCATCCTTTCTTCATTTTTTTTTGCTGTGCTCTGTTTCTTGCCTTTTCCAACTTGGTATCAGAGCTACCCAGGTTCAGGCACCATCAAATCAAACCATGGCAGACTTGACCCCTTCTCCATCTGTGACTACATCAGACCCAACTCCTTTGAATCTCAACACACACCAGCAATCCATCATAGCAAACAATAGCTCTCTGTTTGGCAATATGACAAGCTTCAACTCTCCAGTAAAACTAATCAGAAATAACTTTTTGCTGTGAAATCGGCTCGCCCTCCTGCAGTGAAAGAGCATGACTTAGATGGATATTTACTTAACACAATCCATCCCGCAGAAGATGGTCTCTATAATGGAGAAATCTGGTGAAAAGAAACTCATAATCAACCCAGCCAATGTAAAATGGGTTCGCACATATTAAAGATTACTGTGTTGGTTGTCGTCCTCCATGTCAGAGAATGTCCTGCCTAAAGTAGTGGGTCTCTCAACTGCTCATGAAAAAGGGAAGGCATTGGAAGTGGTGTACTCATCTCAAGCTCGTTCGAGAGTTTTGCAATTGAAGACTCAACTCCAAACAATTCAGAAAGGGTCCCTATCTATGGATGAATATCTCACCAAAATGAAGATGGTTGCTGATAATCTTGGAACTGCCAGGTACCTTGTAATAGACAAGGACCTCATGCTTCATGTTTTAGCTGGCCTTGGGTCTCAGAATATGATTCTGCAGAAAGGAATCTTACCTCCAGATTCTGTGCCTGCTACTTGGCAAGAAGCCTACACTACTATTGAACCAAGAAAGCCGTATAGATCAGATGAATGCTACAATGAATTTGGATCTCTCAAATGCCTCTGCTAACTATGTTCTAATCAAAAGGCTGAAGGTGGGAATAGCCAAAACACAAATGGAAGAGGCAGAGGCTCAGGACCAAACAAATTCAGAGGAGGTTGGGGTGGACGTGGACGAGGTGCTCGAGGAAATTCCAAGCCTACATGTCAAGTCTGTAACAAAATTGGACACACCACTCTTTGTTGCTATTATCGATTTGCCCATGCCTTTCAAGCTCCTCAGAACAATCAGGTTTCAGCCTTCATTGCCACACCTGAATCGGTCTCTGATCAGTCCAGGTATGTTGATAGTGGAGCCACTAACCATGTCACTGCTGAACTTGGCAACCTCTCTATGAAGTCTGACTATCATGGTGAGACCAACCTCACATTTGGCAACGGTAATAAGTTTCCTATCACTCATATTGGTCATACCAGAATACCTTCTCTATTTTCTCACCTTCATTTGAAAAATATTTTATTAGTTCCTCAAATTAAAAAGAGTTTGTTGAGTGTTTCTCGTTTAACAGCTGATAAGAAAGTTTTTGTTGAATTTCATCCCAATGTTTGCTTGGTAAAGGACAAGGAAAATCATTAGGTGGAATTGCAAGGGAAGCTTGAAGATGGACTCTACAAACTACATATTCCTGAGACTGAAAATCTAACAAAGCCAACTACTCATTCCATTGTAAATCCATCCATCAATCCAGTGATGAGTTAAATTCAGCTGAGTCAAAAAGAAGGGTTGATTCCCAATGTCTTGTGTCTTCTATTTTGAGTCTTGATGTCCTATATAGAAGGCTAAGTTATCCATCTAGTAGAGTCATGAATCATGTCCAAAAATCTTGTAACTCTGATATTTCAATCAATGAAAAACAAAGTTTCTGTAATGCTTGCCATTTGGAAAAACTCATGCTCTGCCTTATAACTCTTCTTCTTCCATAACCTCCTCACCTCTTGAACTAATTCACACAGATATATGGGGCCCAGCTCCAATTATTTCAACTCAGATACAAAATATTACATTCATTTCATTGATGATTTTTCCAGGTACACTTGGGTCTATCCCCTTCAAACTAGAGTCGCCTGAGTCTTTTATTCTCTTTTGGACATCAAAGTCCAATCAGATTGGGGTGGAGAGATAGACCTTTGAGATATATCTAAGAAATAATGGAATAGTTTTCCAACATCCTTGTCCTCATGCTCATGAGCAAATGGAAAGCCGAGAAAGCATAGACACATTGTGGAAATGGGTTTGACTCTCCTTGCTCAGGCCTCTATGCCTCTAAGATATTGGTGGGAGGCTTTTCAAACCTCAGTTTACCTTATAAATCGTTTACCTACACCAGTTTTGAAGTTCCTATCACCATTAGAAAAACTTTATAAAAGGAAACCCGGTTATACATTTCTCAAAACCTTTGGGTGTTCTTGCTTTCCTTACCTCAGGCCTTTCCAATCCACCAAATTTCAGTTTCACACAACTAAATGTGTCTTCTTGGGGTACAACAACTCTCACAAAGGATACCTTTGTCTTCATCATAGTGGTAGAGAGTCTATATCTCACTTAAATGTTGTGTTTAATGAAAACGAATTTCATTATTCTAGAGGCTTTCCAAATGCCAAAACTTGAGTCCTTCAGCTTTGACCACCTTCATTTTTTTCAATTTCCAGAAAGAAGGTGACATATCCTTAGAAACCTACAGAAAGCCTTTTTCATTCTCAGGATATGCAGTGAAGAGCCTTCAAGTGAAAGCCAACCTGCAGCCACAACCCCATAGCTGAGACCAGACTCCCAACTGCTACTCCTACAATTTCATTCTCTCAAAAAACCCTAAATTTTTGGCTTTCCACAACTCTAAATCCTAGTAAACCACTAGTGCAGTCAATTCCTACCACTTGGAACACACTCAAGCAATTCAGAAATTTGAACCCTGTACAAAATCAACCTAGACATCCCATGCAAACAAGGTCAAAAAGTGGCATTTTTAAACCTAAAGTCTATGCAGCCAGCCACTTGAAATCTTCAGAACAGCCCTCCAATTGCTACTGAACCAACTTGTGTGGAAAGTACTTTAGTGTCTCCAATGTGGAAGAAGGCAATGGATGAAGAATTTAGTGCACAGATTCGAAATCTTACTTGGGACCTTGTACCTTACCACAATACAACATTGTTGGAAACAAGTGGGTGTTCAAACTAAAACTCAATCCTAATGGAGGTGTGGAAAGATACAAAGCTAGGTTACAAGTTAAGGGGTCACCCATACACTGTATTGATTTCTGCTGGAGACCTTCAGCCCAGTGGTTAAAGCTGCCACCATTCGAATGGTGTTGACAGTGGCTGTGTCAAGAAATTGGGATATTAGACGATTTGATGTAAATAATGCCTTCTTAAATGGCACTCTTGAAGAAGTGGTTTACATGGCTCAACCTGAGGGATATGTTGATGACTCAAAACCGAATCATGTATGTAAATTCAATCGTGCCTTGTATGGTTTAAAGCGGGCTCCTAGAGCATGGTTTGATAAGTTGAGAGCTACTTTAATACAATGGGGTTTTCAGAACTCGAAGTCTAACACTTCCCTCTTCATTTTCAACTCAAATGGAAAGACTATTGTTAGTCTACGTGGATGATATCTTGTTGACAGGGAATGATGAGTTGTTGCTAAACAAGCTCACAAGTGACTTGAACAGAAAGTTTGCTTTGAAAAACTTGGGACAGATTCGTTATTTTCTGGGTATTGAAGCATATCGTGATACAACAGGTTTATACCTATCTCAGTCAAAGTATGTGACTGATCTCCTTAAGAAACACAGCATGGAAAAAGTGAAGCCCTGTTCAACGCCAATGACAATTGGGAAATTACCATCAAAAAAGGAAAAGGAACAAATGGGAACCCTACTCTACAGAAGTGTAATTGGCGCCTTACAATACCTAACTTTGACCAGGCCAGGCATCTCCTACAGTGTAAACAAGCTCAACCAATTCATGCAAAGTCCAACTATGATTGATTGGCAAGCAGTGAAGAGGGTTTTGCGGTACCTTAAAGGAACTTTGGATTATGGAATTCACTTAAAACCAAGTACAAGCCTTGGTTTAACTGAATATTCAGATGCTGACTGGGGTTCTTGTCCACTTGATTGAAAATCAGTTAGTGGTGTTTGTGTATACTTTGGTGATTCACTGATCTCCTGGTCTTCTAAAAAACAGCATGTGGTGTCACGATCCAGCACAGAATCAGAATATCGTGTTCTTGCCCTTGTAGCAACTGAACTAACCTGCCCTTGCAGCAACTGAACTAACCTAGTTGCCGTCCCTCTTGAAAGAGCTGAAAATCTCTCTTCCAACATGTCCACTGATTTGGTGTGATGACTGCTAATCCAGTTTGTCATGCAAGAACCAAGCACTTGGAGATTGACCTTCACTTTGTAAGAGACAGTTCTCCAACAAGTCCTGGAAGTTAGATAAGTACCTTCTTGTGATCAACTTGCAGATTGTTTGACCAAAGCATTAGCTGCCAGTAGACTTCAATACCTAATATCCAAACTCGGGGTAGCAAAGTCAAATTCGTTCATTTGAGGTGGGTCATTAGGAGATTAATGGTATTTTTCTGCTGATCTCTTGTGTTTGTCCAAAGGGTCTCAGTCTGCTCTGTTTTTTGCCTGTTTATGTTTTATTTTTATCTTTTTTATATCTTGTCTCTAGTATTGGTTTGTTATGGTGTAGTCTAGTAACCTTTTGGTTCTCTTCTTTGGGCATAAAAATAAAGTGGTAGGGGTCAGCCGTCAGTTGTGTGCTGAACCTTCCTTTTTTCATTTTTTTGCTGTGCTCTATTTCTTGCCTTTTCCAACTCCACACTATTCAGAAACTGTTTCTCGCTGAGAAAATAAAATTAATAAGTCATGAAAACTCCACCGAATTAAACCTTCTAGGACGCTCATTTCCGCTACCTTAGTTAAGCTATGAATTCTCTTTTCTTCAGTTACCTACATAATCTCTAGATCCAAACAATAAACCAAAAAAAATAAAAAAAATCAATTCACTTTTTCTTTTATTCTCATCAATATAGGATAAATTCGTGATATACCCGTGAGCGATTGGAAGCAATGGAGGTCGAATGTATCAGCTTCAAGGAGTTCGATCCCTGAGCAACCCAAAGTCGGAGATAACTGCTGAGAAATCGCATGCATTGAATGCCACAAACTCGCCAGTCGCAAGCTATCATTCGTGTCCATTCGTCCCGCCGATCCATAATCCTAAAATCCCATGCACAAGGTCAGACCGCCTTTTGTTTTCCTAGAAAAAACAGCTTCCAAGATTTTTTTTTTTTTCCCAAATTGAACTCCAGATGTAAAGGCGTATCTTCACAAGCAAAAATCTCCAAAGGACTATCGATATACTCTGACATTCCGAACAGTTCCCCAAAAAAGTTTTTTTTTTTTCCTTCCTATTTTCTCGACAAAAATTTTCGCGGAAAATGATTTCCTTGGAAATGCAAAGGAGATTCTCACCTTGTAGAAGATTAAGCCCCCGGATTTGTTGATGATGTAGAGACTGTAGATAGCGGCCATCGGAATTTGTCTTCCGAAATCCCTGAGAATGAAGAAAATCAAATGTAGTATATATACTAACACAATGATTTATTTACAAATTATTTATCTCGGTGCAGCAAATGGCCTAAATGTATGGGCTCACCCCAAATGTTGCTGGCCTTGCCCGAATTGGGCTGTCCAACATTCTAAATCGCTATTGGCCTTAATCGTTACAAAATATTATCTATCAAACGGTCCAGACCGAGCCCGTTGTTTGAGAAAAAAATCAATATATATATATATATATATATATATATATATATATATATATATATATATATAAATTTTGACTTCAATATATTAATTATGTAATCTTTTTGAAGAAGACTAACCAGCGTTAAAATATTTAAGCCAGCAAGATATCTAAGATTTCTGGATTTTACTGATATATCGAATATATTTCCATGGGATATTTTTATACTAATATCGATATATTTGGAATTAACAAATATATTCCAAATTCATGTAAATTCTTTATAAAGTGCAAAACGACATTAATAATCAAATATACACATTGATATTATTACATTGGGACGATCTTTCAAACCAAACAAGATCAATGCCGCTTCATCGTTAAACATTCGACTAAGTGATCTCATCTCATACATAACACTATACCAAGACATAATATTCGATAATATTAATTGAGGCAAGTGATCAAATACGCTATCCATAAATGTCTTAACTCAGACCTATAACTTCCTCAATCGATAGTGTGAAATTCGATATTAATTCCACATACTCATTTGAAATCCTCGTTGCATTTTATATGAAATTCGAATCATTTCATGGGATCACACGAGGATAGCTTAATCGCTTCATATTCACCAATGGAACCTGAAGGATGTGAAGAAGGTTGACCACAACTCATTGTGTAAGGAGGAAAAAGTTGGCATCATTGAATGAATCATTATATTGAGTGTCGTCAATGCTCATGAACTCAAAACTAGCCGAAACGAATTCTCATCATATTACAGGTCATCCTTCTTCACGACCCTCTATTTCGCCTAATCAAGCCTAATGTAAAACCCAAATTTGAATTTTTTCGAAAATCAGAAATCCAGAATTGTCTCTACAAAGACAAGTTGCGCATCTAAAATTTTATAAACTTACGATCGAACCGATTCACCATCAACGCGTCTCGAAATCTGGGCTACCTGCATCGAATTTCTCACAAATTCGAGATACTCGTGATTACTATTTTTCTGATGACAGATGCTCATGACTTAAAAATCGATTTTTGGAAAAAATCTTGAAAAGGGAAAATAATTTAAATAAAATTCATTTAATATAATTTGAACTTGAACCGGGACGAAATAAACTGTTTTAGGGCAAAAATGGACCCGAACATATTGTGGACATGTGACGCGACATGGGTCAAGTGTTTAAAAGTGCGATAAGGTTATGCATAAAGGGCAGAAGTGACCTCATTTTCCCCGGGCCGGTTTTTTTTGCTATGTTTATATAGAGAGAGAGCAAGAGGGCAGAGAGAATCCAAGCTTTTGATGATCCACTCAGCCTGTCGATTGGAATTCATCGTTCCAAGAACCAAAGTTCATCTTCGACGAAATACATAAAGGAAGCACTAAAACAAATGATTTCACCGAATATCCAAATGAGGAGATTTGGGAAATCAAAGTTTTTTGCCAGAGGTGTCTCAGACCTCCTTCGATTCTAATATGCTCAAAGAGACAGGTTTTTCATACTTTCAAGTTATTTTCAACCTTAGGGTTGTTTTAAGGAGTTTGGTCAGGTTGATGTCCTAAGGGATTGTTCGGTTCGCTTTTTAAACGACTTTAATGACTGCTTTACTACCGACATGTACATTCGCTGCGGAATTGTTTTGTGATAGTGTGTAATATGTCCCAAAAAGTGCTGCATCGTTTCGATTAAAACAATGGCTAAGCCGGATCGACCAAGCACATGAGCCGTTTCGACTATGTTAAAATGGCTTTAATGGTCAGTTGGCATCGATGTGTGGTCGGTTTTGTGAATTGCTTTGTAATCAGGTGTAATATGTCCAAAAGTGTTTTCTAGGACCGTTTGAATAAAAATAATAATAATTCTGGATCAAGTAATGGCTTGTTCGGGCTTCTGGGCTTTTGTGAATGTGCTTAAGAGCCCGTTTAGGGCCGTCAGGTGGGTTTTTTTTTTTTTTTTTTAGTATTATATATGCTACAATTGGCCTCATACAAATGTGTTATTACTGATTAGTGATAACATGCTTGATAATTGTCAGTTGATGAATGCTGATATGGGTATGCTTATATCGACATTGAAATGAATGTTTGTTTTGGTATCATATGTATGTAATATAATCACCATGATACATGACAAAGTGTATGGTTTATATTATCCATATGGCATCTTATTACTTATGTGACATTTATTATCGATATGCAATAAATAAGATCGCACGCATACGCACTTTAAACATCGCATTTCACAGCGCAGCAAGATGGTTAGAATCACACCGCATTCGTGATCACGGGTGGCCTGACACCGTTAGACAAAGTCCAATGAGTAAACACTAATTGCATTTAAACTAAAACTAAGGTTTCGTAATACAAGAAAGGCTAGACACTCTTCGGGTAAAAGGCCCAGCTTATCAAGTTCATTACACTCCAACGTTGAAAGTCCAAAAAGTGTAAAAGGCCTATGGAGCTTGCGATGAGACTCCAAAATCCGCTACCCACAAAAGACACATGGTTTGAATATGAAATGATCATTTTAGGCATAACATTCAACAAGTTTTGGTTTTTAAATAAATGAATTTTGTTTTAAAAATTATCATTGGATGTAATCCATCAATGAGAGATTTTATCACACATTGGCATTGCATTGTGTGGTGGGGTAGTAAAGACTTCGGGTATGGTGCATAGTGAATGCAAATGCAAGTTTCATAGCACTCATGGTGGCAGCATTTGACTGGGATTGCATATTCTTGCTTGGAATTGTTGATGAATGTGAAAAGTGTCGAAGATGAGCGTGCGTGTCTTGACTTAGGTAAGAGGTAGCCTCACGTAAGAATTGCTCTACTAGGCGTGACTCTTGTCTGGGATAATATTTCAAGTGCGGGACATGCGTCGGTGGGCAGCTCTCATCCGGGGTCGTAAGAGTGAAGAAAGTCGGTTTGTGGCTTTATGATTATTTTTGTAATATTTTTAGAGTAAATAAATTTTGGCATGTACCTTTATGTAAAAGAGTTGTAATTAAACTCATATGGACTGTTTTTAATATGGTTTTACATGTTTTTATATGAATGTGGATAAATGGGCATAGTGTGGTCAATTTTTACTTATAAATGGACTTGGTGTGGTCATTGTGTTATATTGGGCCTCAAATGGGTCATGTTATTGTATATTGTGCAGGTTAGGTTTTGGATAGAGCTCCCCATACAAAGGAGACTCTATCCCATTTTTGTTAAATTATGGATCCCGGTAAATGGGACACAACAGTGTGGTATCGAGTTACACAATATCCACAGGCATTTCACATGTTAATGGGTGATCAACAGACCCCCGGATTTTGGGACGTCACATCCAATACCTGGACCAGCTCTCCTAGACCCGTGGTCTTCATCTTGTGTAGCATGTGTGAACATCTTCACTAGTGAATGAACTTAATGGATATTCACTTTGTTGTCAATCTGCATTATCCTACCGTCATTTCGATATCCTTCTGTCATTGGTCACATAATATCTTGAGGTCATCATGTTTTTGTGAAGTAAGTAAATTCAAACTAAGTCTACTACTATATTCTTTAATCAAGAGGTCGAGAAGTGTATTGGAGCGAAATGGGTCGCTAATGTCTTGGCCAGAAAGCTTTTCTTATGGCTTCTTTAGATAAAACCAGCTTTCAGCGTCAACACTGGCACCGAACATGTGTGATTGTGTATCGAGATTTCCATTTAAATCATCCCAAATGGAGAGGTCTAACCCATTTGGATAATTGATTATGTCTTCTAACCCTTTCGCTTCGGCGAAATGTCAAGTAAATCAAGGTAATCATTTTCAGCAACTTTATTAGTATTTGCTTGCATATCTCGTATCTTTAGTTTCATGTTGTAGTAACAAAAAACTAATTGTTGGAGTTGAGGGTAAGCTAGCCGATTTCTTTGTTTTGTATGAATAAAAGCAAATGTGCTCCAATTTATCTTATCTTTGAAGATAGTACGGTTGGGAAATGTCTTCGCCAGATTCCTTAATGTGGGAGCGTGGTTTTCATGCATAAACCATACCATAAAAATTGCATATTATGTCATTTCTGTTTCCTTCAACAAATGTACAATATTTTCAAGCAGGATCACAACCTCCAGCAGTGCTTCCACTTCTACATCCTATAAACTTCAATAATTATAATCAATTTATATTCAAATCAAATCAAATATAAAGTTATATTAATTATTATAAGTTCAATAAAATGTGTTTTTACATTAATAAATAATTTATTATATTTCATATTCATAATCATAATTTAAATCTAAAGTTATATTAAATATCTAAATATACATAATATATGTTCATATTTCATGCATTAATTAATAAATTTTTATATTTCATATTCATAATATCAATCTAAATATAAAATTAACCAATTATCATAAGTAAAAGAAAATATGTTTTTACATTACTTAACTCAATTTATTTATATATTTCATATTACATAATCATAATCATAATCTAAATCTAAGTTATATTAAATATCTAAATATACACTTAATATGTTCATATTTCATAAATTATTAACAAATTTTTATATTTTATATTCATAATCTCAATCTAAATAAGATTATATTAATTATCATAGGTTAAAAGAAAAGTATTTTACATTAATTAACAATTTATTTATCATTTCATATTATATTCTTAATCATAATCAAAGTCTAAAGTTATATTAAATATCTAAAAATATACATAATATATGTTCATATTCCTATTCATAAATCACTTAATCTAAATATAAACTTAAATTAATTACTAAATTGCTGTGTAAAAAAAAAAACATGGAAACATACCTTAAATTGCACAAACTTGGCGTATTGAATGGAAAGACTTAGACACAAAAATTGATAAAAAATTGTTCTCAAGACTTGTACAAATCAAAAATTTATTTGAGAGAAGATCAACAAGAATGAATGAGTTTGATATGGCCCAGTGATTTTAGAGTTGTTATAGAATTTTAGTCGAACTTAGCACTTTTGGTCAAAACCCCTTTAAAATGAATTATGGCCGTTGGTTGATCATTACCCAGCTTCGGGGGTTCAGTTGATTAATCGATCCAACATTTAGAGGCTTTGTGGATAGCGTGTATCGGTACCCGTACTATTTAATTATTAATTGAGATTCGTTCGTGAGTGATAATCGTATGCCTACCTTACGACCTTTTCAGCATGAAGCGAGGATCAAAAATTACCTGTAGATATGGTGTCTGATACACAACGTCCAATCCAATTATGAGATCTGTTTAATACATTCGATAAGCTTTTTATGTTATTTTCAAAGAAACACAATATTTGAATGGGAGTTTAATCTGAAACTCTATTGCATACATGAACATATGAAAACTGGTTAACGAAAGTTTTACAAAAAACTCTTCATACTATTGCAGGTCGGAACTTTCTTGATATCTATTTGAATAGGGGCCCAGTCGCGTGTATACCTTATGAAATGTTTCAAGGGTGAGTCATGGTGAGGGCTCTCTTGGAGGCTGTGGATTTTAAATGCACATGCGTCTTCTTGGACACATTCACATATGTCAGGCATCCAGGTAGAATGATGCGATTCCTGAGATACTACAAGTCATGCCATGAGCGAGTTAGACTCACTCAATATCCATGAAAAATCAGTCATCCACTGATACATAGCCATGAAGTAGGCGAATAAGCTTATCAAAATCTTCGATAATTTCATCAATGATCACTTTGAGAAACAAAAATCAAAGTTTTTAGAAATAAAAATCCGGTTGGATGTTTCACCTCAATGATCATTTTATTAACAAAACATATATCTTTTGTGGGTGATGTGGAAATTTTCAAGGGGTCTCATGAGGCATTTACCTTCTGCACTTTCACTAAACTCATAGTTGGACACATACTGCAACCCAAAAATCTGGGTTCACGAGGGGGGGTATCCCTATCCAGCTTGGTACTACTACGACACAGGATTGCATGCTTTCTGAATAGTGGAACTTCAAAACGAACCGTTCCAACGAGAACCTGACCCACTCATCAATCACCAAGGATGGTGTGTGATGACACTATTTCATATTCTGCGAACAACAGAACTCCGTTAAACCTCGTTAAACATATCGAGTCCACTCATCAACCACAAAAGATGGTATGTGATGGCGTCATGCACTTACACCCATGAATGTGATGCCTTAATGCATATGCAATGCATTATGCCATTGCAAGTCAATTTCCTGTCACATATGTAATGCATGCCATATGGACAATTTATCATATATCATGGATAGTATATCAAAAGCATATAATTTCCAAACGAGTTCATCTCGATGTCAATATATTAGAAGTTCATATATCGACATTCAATCAACAATTATCACCAAACAAATTAAGCTGCGGTGAAGACAACTTGGTTCTCGCACGATAGTATGGCATAAGAGATGTCTAAATAAATCCACACATACAACCATCACATGCCACACAAACGTACCACCACACGGGCATATAACAGCCGGAATCGACCCGAGGCGCCACAGAAATCGGGCCCGAAACCGACTATAAACGCTACCATACTTAGGCCTTTGTCAAAGCCCACCGTCACGGGACGATCCACGAACCTCGATCGAGTTTAATTCTAAGTATCTAGAAAACCAGTCCCCTTAGGGTGGAAAAAAAAACCAAATTAGGAAGAATCCCTATCTCTTGGAGCGTAGCCCTCGTCGAGTAGATGAACTTTAACTCTTGGCCTTAAGAACTCCCGACCAGTGGAATCCTTTGGGATCGGGAGGGAAGAAGCTACGGATCTTCCCTTTCTCTCTCTCTCTCTCTCCACTCTTCTCTTCTCCCTCTCTTTTCCTCTGATGATCCCTTTTTATAGGTTGAACACATACATGGCATGCATGCACCATGCCATGTCCTCCCATGTATGCATGCAGTAATGCCATGTGTCACCCACTCATTTGGGTTCTTTTTTGTCCTGAAATACGTGAAATTCCGACCATCTCGGAATTCAACGACATTTGTCTAGGTAATTAGATTTCGCGAGATGAATCCAATGAGTAGAGATCAGTTTTTCATCAGAGATACAGAAAAATTTCGGGTTTGCGACACGGCTCTTGCCTTCTGATTCTGTTGTCAAAGAATTTCAAATTTACTAGGGTTTTTACATTTTATTTTGGATCAAATATGACCGTTAGATCTTGATCTGGTCGTTAGAAATCATTTATGGTCGTTAAATCAAGTCAAATATTCAAAATCCACTGTCATATAAAAAATTTGACCATTGGAACCAAAGGGAATTGCGGATTGGATAGTCGTTGGATCGACAATTGATTATCGGCTGCTATCGAATCAGTAGGTAGCATTGGAGGTTTGAAAAAACGGATAAATCCGTGCCATGTATTCTCATGATCTCGGTCGTTTGATCATCACGAATATCGATTGATATAACGCGGGTTTTTGCAGATATGTCGCCAGATAATTACCCAGGTATTGTCACGCCCCGGGATCCGGTCAAACTCGAATGGCGAGTCGAGGCAAGGTCAAGGCGAGACTATATAGGACTCATTGATATGTTCTTTATCAGAGCTGAACTTGTACTTGTGGGTATCTGAACAATTTACGTAATAACAAAAATAATTTACGTATGTGAAGAACTACCCACAGCGGGAGTGGTGTCCATCAAAATCTATACACACATATCTGAGTTCTGTACTTCGCCATGTGCATTTATATTGAATATATTTTGTAGTGAGTGCAAATATCAGTCTCCTCTGTTGGGTTTACATCTTATACAAACATACATATACATATCTAATACAGAACATTAGAATCGGGCAGCGTTTGAGTGGCGCTATCCTGAGATGCTTTGTCTTGTGTTTGGTGTGGAGTGTCTGTCCTCTAGCCTCTCTTAATTTCACGGATTGAACACGTTTCAGCTTTACAACAGTGGGAACATATAACATGGACAGCTTACAATGAGTGACCTTGCAAACTTATACATATGCATTTCTTAAATCTATACATATTCATGTGCTTTTATTATATCTATTTACATTCTATTGCATGTCAATCTTTCCATTACATGTTCTATTTCTTTGACATATCTTCTATCTATCATTTTCTTGTGTTTGCTGTTTCTATACTTTTATATTCCATATTCATTCTATAACTTATTGCTTTTCATAATATATCTTCACTTTTCAAATTATGTGAATTTCTATCGCATCTTTCATATCTCGTTATGAGTCACGAGAACTTTTATCTGCTTTACTATCATATCATCATATTAATCATGAGTTTTCACATATAAAACACTTGTGCTTTCATATGCACACTTTTCATATGCCTTTCTCCTTTATATACTTTCTATTACTTTTCATGTGTTCTCATCTTTTATGCTTTTATCACTTATCTCATATACTTTTCATATCATATGTACTTACTTATTCTTGTACTGTATGCTATCATCGCATAGCGATATAGGCTTCCACATATTATGTCATATATTCTTTACGACACCATTTTGCATATACTTGTCATTTTCTTTTATGTTTCATGTCTGCAAATATGTAAAATGGATACGAGGAAATAGCGCGCCTTACTCGAATGTCTTATCATTATGCAGAGGCAGTGATCTCTATGTATATACAAATTATCATGCTTTGTCTGAGCAGTGACCTATACCATAATGTGACCAAAAGCGGGCCGGATATACCCTAGGTACCACTCATCTTTGCATGAGGGCGGTGACTATCTTAATGTAATGATCAAACGGGATCTATGTCATTGACCAAAACGGGACCTCGATATCTATAGCTATCTTCAAACAAGCTGTCACACATAGAGCATGCTATCCCATCCCTCTACCCGGGTTCTGGCGAGACAATCCATGTATGTGTATTTATATTCGTGCGTATCTCATATTCCCAGAATAATTATGGTCATCCGATGATATATCTGATATGCCGCAATCATTGTCGAATATTTTGCATTTCATATTTCAAATATAACTTATATACATATTTATTTTATAACCAACTTATACTTGTTCAGATCTCAGTAAGAGTTACGAGCTTATACACATACGGGAGGCACTTATACGTACTTGTACTTCTCGGGTCTTGCTCTATTGATGTTTCCTGTCGAGGTCCTTTATCTATTCATAGCCTTGGTGGTTATCACTTGTTCATTCCTGTATTTCATATCATTTGTTATATTTTCTTGTTATATGGGATAATAATCATATATAATCTATTTTTATTCGTACAAAATAATTAGGGCATTCTTAGCCACATTATGTGTTCATGACATATTGCCTTTCATGTTCATGTTCATGTTTCAGTTCGTTTTCATGTTTCATGAACACATCTATACATATTGCATTTCCTATATTTTCTGTTCTTTGTTACATATGACATTTCATATACTTATGTGATGTAACACTATGTATTCACACATCATTTATGTATTCTTGTTCCTTGAATCTACTTTACTTTAAGTGGAATCATTCAATTGAATCATTCAACTCAGTTATGACATTTTCATACCCAGCCAGTCGGTTGCCCATATTACACTAGGACGGTCTGGAATATATTTGGGGTCTTAACTCCATACACGACCTTTGGTTCTTTATACTCATTTGAAAGCTAAGTGCTAAGGGTTCTTCTTCAAGCTGGAATCACCCAAATCGGACACCGAAACTCAAGACATGTCTTAAGCAGTAGGAATTTACTCTATGTTAAAAAAGAACTAGAGAAATTTGTGAACATACCCACTTTGAGTGACTTTCTTGGCGAATGGGTTGAATTTGAAGATACCCTATTTCGGGGAGATTTGTTCTCATGAAGTGCAAGTTCCTATAACCTTGATCCCTTCATCGGATAAGAAATGACGAGTTATGTGGCCAAAAACACTAAATGGCCCAGTCAACGGAACATTGGTCGCAGTGCAGGCTTTTAGTCATAGGTACTGATCATTGTTTCTGTGAATGCAATTTTATATTGTTTAATCTTAAGTGCCATTTTCAAAATGTCGAAATGGTGGTTTCTCCCGTTTCCCATATATTTCATCGAATCAACTGATCACTGTCTGTGGCATCAGCTCACTCCATATTCGTCTTGTAACCTCTCTTCTGCTCAAATCAATAACAAATACTTATCTTTTGCAAAAAACCTTTCATGAATTAATCCGAAAACAAATCTAATATGGGTCATAGCCATACATAAATAACGTAAAGATTAGTTAGGCTGTGTTCTAAACCCAAACTGTATTACCACGGGTCAAGCCATGGTCTCAACTTCTCGAAAGGGAGGATTCCATACTCTTCTTGTACCATTTAGGGTTTACAACCATATTTTCAAAGAATCTAGGGTTGGGATGAAATCCTAACAAAACCTAGGTTTGGGAACAAAAACACTATCCACTCTGATTCAGCAGAAATCCATACAATTTCATGGAAATCCATACAAAACTTTAGAATTCCATACTAATGATTCCATACCTTTGAATCTTCCTTGAACTCCTCTTCTCCTTCTCTTCTCTTCTTCTCCTTCTCCTTCTCCTTCTCCTCTTTTCTTTGCTCCAAAACGTGAAGCCCTAAAGTTGGGAGACCAAAATGAGATATTTTTGGTCTCACATTCCTTTTATATTAAAATTTTCCTTTATTTACTCATTAGTCCCTCATCTTCATTTCATTTATTACTTGACTTATTCTATATTCTCATACAGCCTATGAACTTATTAAATTATGACGCTGGGTCAGCAAATTATTAAGCCAATTTACCCTTGTCTTTTGTATAAATTATGGGTTTTTGCTATTTTATTTTTAGCATTATTTTATTTCGAAAAAATATACCTTTACTTTTATTATACCTTTAAGCAGCATGCAATTATGGAACAGCATATTTTGGGATATTCTGAGATATATCGGGTAAAAATGCTAAAAAAACAACAACGACACGCATGTTGCTCCATGCAGTTCAGTCAATTCTCGGCGATATTTAGCTCCTGCCTCTGGTATATTGCTTAATTTGTTCCTATTTTTAAGTTCTCTCTGGCCGACTATCGTGAAATTTGATATTGTGTTAGGATGATTACGACACACGAAATTCGACGATATATCGTCAAATATATCGATAAATATATCATTGACATTTATTGGGCTGACTGACATGAACGTGAAGGAAAACCCTTTAGACACACAATGCGAATTGGTCTTCAAGGCAAAGAAGAAAAAAACCAAGTGTCGATAAATCTGCGTTGATGATCTGCGAGACAAAGGCCAAAAGGTTTGAAAGAATCTAAACTCATTGAAAACTTGTCGAAGGCTTCGTAAAGTCTTGCTTGGGAACCCGATGAAACTTGTTTAAGAACTGATTTGATGGGTGAACGCCGCAATCTTTTCTTTGATAAGTTGAGTTGATTAAAAAAAGCAGAGGAGAAAATTCAACTCCTGACTGAAATTTTTTGAATATGAATCATCGAAGTTGTTTTTTTCAATAGCATAATGTCCATTTATATGGCGCGGACTAACCCTAATTAACAAGAGTGAAATTCAACCCAAAACAAGCGAGTTCGGCCCGGCTGATAAAATACAAATATGGGTTTAGTTTCATGAAAATCATTTGATTAATTAAAATAAATAAATGGTTGACCAGTCAAATTACCCGACTCAAGTTCCCGAAGTTAGCTAACTCTTAGGTTGCTTGTGGCAGTTAATTAAGGCTACCACCTCCTTATTGAAGCCATTTTGAAAGTAGAAGTCCTTTGATGGCTGGGTGTCAGTGCGGCTAAAGTAGGTGCATTGACCATTGCTTCTACATGAAGTCTTCTTAGTTCTTGACCTTGTAATTGGTCCATCTAGAACATTTAAGGGATCGTGAACAGTAACTTCGCCAATCAATCCACCAAAGGACTCATCATTCCCTTTCTCCTCAAAAGGATTCGACCTCGAATCTTCACCTACATCAAATAAAGAAAGATCGAAACAACATTAAAAGTGCGAGGCAGCATTATACCACTGGAAGATCCACTTTGTATGCATTGTCATTAATCTTTTCAAGGATTTGATGATCCGTCTCCTCACAGGATTCAACTTGGGTCTTCTTTGTGCTGAAATCTCTCTTTCCTAATGTGTACTGAAAGCCCGATCTCGAGACTCAGGTGACATGCCTGGCTCTGCATTTAGCTTGGGGCTTATGCGGTAATTCTTTTTCCCGATTTGAGCTTTAACGCTACTCATGAATGGACTTCACTAATTCAACCTTCTTTTTTTCCATCGAGCTATCCCTTTCATTTTACAAGTGGAGCATCAATCAAAAAGGGGTTGTAGTTTAGGAAACCATAAACAACGAAAGGAGAATAGAGTAGTAGTATGCATGGTCCTGTGCCATGCAAACTCTATGAATTACAAACAATCTTCCCGAGTTTTGATTCTTATTAATGACGGTCTGTGAGGATTGGAGATAAAGTCCTATTAACTACCTCAGTTTGTCCATTTGTTTGTGGATGACAAGTGGTGGAAAACAGAAGTTTAGTGCCCAACTTGCCCCACAAAACTTTCCAAAAGTAGCTAAGGAACTTAACATCCCTATACGACCCACACAATACTTAGGCACACCGTGAAGTCGCACTATTTCTGGAAAACAAATCGATATGTATGTGGCATCATCTGTTTTATGGCATGGAATGAAATGTGCCATCTTACTAAATCTATCCATAACCACAAAAATAAAATATCTACCCCTTTTTGTTCTAAGCAACCCCAAACAAAGTCGTTGTCATGTTTACCCTTGGCTCGCTAAAGGCGAGGTAAGGTGCCTCTGACCCATGTGGCACATCCTTAGATTTGGCATTTTTACATGTAATGCATCTATCACAAATGCGACTGGCATCTTTTTTCATCTTAGGCAAAAAAAAAAAAGAAAAAAAAAAGCTCATGCAAGATCTCTAAAGTTTTTCTAACACCAAAGTGTCCCATCAAGCCCCACCATGTGCCTCACGCACCAATAATTCACACATTGAACAATTTGGCACACACAACTTATTTCCCTTAAACAAGTAACCATCATGCTTATAGAATTTTTCAAATGCTGTCTTATCACATGCCATATACCCATCAGCAAAATCAACATCATTGGCATACATATCTTACGCCTGAATCGAGCATTTTGGCACCCAGAAAGTTAAGCACATAGCCGGGATAAAGCATCGGCAACCACATTTTCCTTACCTTACTTTATGCTAGAATAACATAAGGGAAAGTCTCGATGTACTCCGTCCATCTAGCATGCCTCTTGTTCGACTTACCTTGGCCACTTGAGATGTTTTGACGATTCATGATCGGTATGGATTACAAACTCCTTAGGCCATAGATAGTGTTGTCAATTCTCTAAAGCTCTAACAAATTACGTTAGGCTCATTGTCATAAGTTGGGTGATTCAAGCACTCCTCGACTTCTCCTTTGAAAATGCGTGGCCAAACATCTGCGTGAAAGCGACTCGATTCCTATTCACAGGCATCACACTCAAATCTAAAAAGTTTGTTAAGTCGGGTCAATGCTAACACATGTGTAAAACATAACCTTTCTTTAATAACAAAAAATGCATTTTCTTGATCATTGCCCAGTAAGCTTGACATTCTTTTTAACAATTTTAGTGAGTGGTGTGACAATTGTGCTAAAATCTTTAACAAACCGCCGATAAAAACTAGCCAAACCATGAAAGCTTCTTACCTCAGTGATGCTCTTAGGCATTGGCCACTCCTTGATCTCCTTAACTTTCTCTTCATCCACTTCAATACCTTTTCCACTAATATCAAGACCAAGGAAAACAACTTTCTCCATGCAAAAAGTACATTTCTGAAAATTAGCATACAAACTTTTCATTTCTCGAAACAACAAGCACACATCTCGAATACTCCAACATGCTCATCTAAACTCTTGCTATACACTAGGATGTCATCAAAATAAGCAACAACAAACTTTCCAATGAATGCCGCATGAAAACATGGTTAAATGATCATGAAAGTGCTAGGTGCATTAGTAAGACCAAATGGCATAACTAACCATTCATACAATCCATATTTAGTCTTAAATGCAGTTTTCCATTCATCACCTTCTTTCATTCTTATTTGATGATATCCACTCTTAAGATCTATCTTGCTGAAAATACAAGACCCATGCAACTCATCAAGCATATCATCTAACCTAGGTATAGGATGACGATACTTTACCGTAATGTTGTTGGCGTACGCGATCAATACGCCTATGACGTCCCGTCCTTTTTAGGCACAGAAATGCTGAGGTGCTATTACTTCTATAGGTTGGTCGATTTGGGATACTTACGGCCCAATTGTAAAAATCAATTTGATGTTCAATACCTCTAATGGGTGGCAGCTCGCTAGGAACTTCCTCCGGGAACACATCCTCGAACTCCTACAACAAAGAAACAACCAAACTAGGAAGAGAATGGTTAGTTTCATCGTTAGTAGGGTAGGATTCCTTGTATACCATAAAAATCATTGACTAATCACATATAAAGCCTTGCTGGCCTCACTTTCTTTGCATAGAAACTCATTTTTGTTTTTCCCTCTCTCGGCCGATTCTTTTCCTTTTTCTTTTCACTCTCATTTTCTTGAAGTTTCATCCTCGCTCTTTCTTTTTCTCAACCTCACTCGGCCCGATTTCATTTTTGATCCTCTGTAAACTAACTGGAGATAAGGAACAAGTGCAACCGATTTACCATCTTTTACAAAGTTGTACCTATTTCTAAACCCATCATGCATCACCTTTCTATCATATTGCCACGGTCTCCCCAACAAGATATGGCCAGCATGCGCCAAGACCACATCCTGAAAGCACTTTGTCCATTTGTGCCTCCCATGTCATACCCCTGACGCCCTAGAGCGACGAAGGCATGAAACTATCTTGGGACTCTTTACTTGCTTTTGACGTGGTGGGCCCAAAGTCTTATAACTGAATCAAAATATCATATACAAATATACAAAATAAAACTATCACCATAGTGGTGTTTATAGTGTCAATACATATAGTCCTGAGTCCCATTTACATATACATGTACAAAAACTGTATGTTTACATTTACATAATCAGAGCGCAAAACCTACTGTGATGGACTCTTACTAGTTTGTTGGCCTAGCAGTATGCGGAAGATCGTGGACATCCTCGTGCGTACTACGTGGATTAAGCCGTCTTCAGCTTAGCAAGCAGTGGAAAAACACGACTTATACGTTTACACATGCAGATAATACTCTTTACGGTAAGCTATACTTGTTAACAAATATCCTGATAAGGATATCAAATTTTTCATGAATTCATATAATAAACTTATACACATACTTGTACTTATAAGCGGACTTATGCTTGTTACGATCTCAGAGTAGGAGTTACGAGGAGCTTATACTTGCTATGGAGTGCAGGTAGATACTCTGAAACTTATACTTGTACTTATAGTAGACTTATACTTATTCAGATATCCCGTAGGAGTTACAAAACTTATACTTGTACGGAGGTACCCGTAAGTACTACAGAACTTATACTTGTACTTATAGCAGACTTATACTTATTCATATCTCCCATAGGAGTTATAGAGCTTATGCTTGTACGGAGGTACGAAGTAGGTGCTACGAGCTATACTTGGAGGAATTTGCTTGGGGTACATTCGAGTGGAGCGATGTACATTACTTTACTCTTATCGTTATTGAGACTCTTATCATATAAGCATTTGACTGGCCCAGACCAGAGTAATACGAAATGAGTAAGACACGACCTGATAGGAGTACTCGAAGGTGCAGTGCGATGCGAGGTCTTGTGCCTGGCGAGAAGTCTTGAAGCACGACAGAGAGTGACATTGTACTAATAAGAATGCAGAAGTACTAAATGTCTTAGAAGCACGATCAGAGTCTTGTCGCACTAATAAGGAGTCTTAGAAGTACTATCAGTGTGCTTCACATACTTGAGAGGTGTCATGTCAGTCAATGTCAGGTCTTAGAGCGGTCTGATTATATGTGTTTAGGAACTTACTATATTATCATAGGGCATTAAGTTTGTCAACATCAAACTCGCTTCGCTAAGGCGGCGAGGTGCGGTGCGTTTTTCACTTAATTTCCTTCTTATTTGAACCCCTATTAGTCATTTATTAGGGTTCTTATACTATCGATATCTGAATGGAAACTAGCAATCTGAGGATGCGAAAATCTGAGGCTGTTGGAAACATCATTCTTGAACATGCTCTTTACAGTCAAAGTACTATTACCAGTGACCCTTTTTGTGAATGGTGTGACACCACTTTGCCTCTGTCCATGGATTCTTGGTACCCACTTTGATGTATTTTCCAATGTCATACGGGTTTTGCTGAAACTCGTGGTTGCCACATTCTCGCCCATAAAACTCAAATAACTGTCAAACTGTATATCTCATAATCACTTGTGGAATCCTACCCGAAACCACTCAACAATGGATTAAAAAATCCAAGAAAAACACTCTTTTCCCAAGTTGGGGGCTTTTTCTAAGTCAAAATGCAAAATGGGAAAGTTGGTTTTGTTTCTTACCTCAGCCTCTTGAAATCTTTGCTTACAAGTTGCTTGATCACGGGAGCAAGAAAATGGGAAGAAATACAACCAAAAAACTTGATCTTCTTCAAGTCTCACAAACTCTTCTCCTGATTTTCTCCTCTACATTCTCTCGAAAATGGGATTTTACTTTCGAGAATGACTTTCTGAACTAAATTTGGTCTTTAAACCCCATTACAAGTATAAGGCCCGTGTTGTTTGGCCTTCCGCGCTCAGTGTCTCATTTCTCATTTTTTCTTGGTCTTCATTTCACTTTCATTTAACATACCATAACATTTCAAATCATTTTGTATTTAATATAAAACTTAGAAATTGAATTTAAGGAAAAAGAGGCGAAAATAGTAAATTGATTGCAAAAAATCAAAAATTATCATAGAATCTTCAGGATGAAGCAGTTTCCGTGGAATTGTCTAAATCTAGCTACTTGCATTGAATTAGTCAATTCGAGACGATCGGAGTTGTGTATTTTTTGAGAGTATCAGCGTTTCGGTCTGGTAAGCAGTTTGATACGAAAAAAGTCCACATACGTACTCACCGTGCCATAAGTGACA
This sequence comes from Tetrastigma voinierianum, assembly GCA_016808115.1. Classification (NCBI taxonomy): domain Eukaryota; kingdom Viridiplantae; phylum Streptophyta; class Magnoliopsida; order Vitales; family Vitaceae; genus Tetrastigma; species Tetrastigma voinierianum. Next base: position 62,559 of record JAEQBH010008750.1, read on the forward strand.
TAGTAGAGAAATAATGAAATGATTGTAGAGATAGTGGGAATGTCCAAAACTAGGAAAGAAGGGACAAAATGGTGGTTTGAATTTGATTAAAATGATAATGAGAATGAAGTACTCAATAGTTGATCTGGGAGGCATAAACATGAACATTTGGAATTGAAATACAATTATTGAAAATTTGGATTGGGAGGTGAGGCATTGAGCTATCGCTCCTTTTGGACTCTGTTTAGACACTTGGAAGAAGCGAAAAACATTAATTCGGTTAGACGAGCCCGGGTAAATGGAGCTACTGTATTAATTTTAGAAAGTTTGCTTTATTTATTTTTACTAAGATTTCTTTATTTATTTAGAAAAGTTTTCAACAGGGTTGCTTTTGTAATTTAGAAGAAAGTTTCTTTTCTAGTTAAAGTAGAAGTTGCTTTTTGATTTACCCCAGAAAGTATGAGGTATATATGCCCAATGTGTAGTGCTGTGATCAGTTCAAGTTTAATAATATTTTTGAATTTCTCTTTTAAGAGTTCTCTCTTTCTCTTATCTCTTGGGTGGATTCCCTTAGGGACGAGTTCATGGCTATCATTTTCGGTGCTTGGATTCAGCATGGTGGCGAAGTCTTTGTCGAAGTATCAATCAGCAGATCCATAGTTGATTGTGAGCACCTTCATCATCTATCTATCTTGTGGATGATTTCATTAACAGGTAAGTAACACTCTTGTCTGAACTCTACTATCCTCTTATCTGTCTTTTCTCTGAAACTTTCCATAACCAAATTTTCAACGCAACGAAAACTTTCCAAGATGTGTTAATACCAAAACCTTTACACAAATACCCTTTTCCTTATATACCATAAATTCACCTTTCTTAACTTAGAAATCACCAGAATTCGTCCATAACCTATTTTGGCCCGAAAAACCACTGACCCATATTTTGACTTACACAAGCTTGGATCATCCATCACGATTCGACCCTTGCATCAAAGTGTTATAGAGCTCGTGGATTGATGGTGATCATAAAGCTGAAACAGGTGGTAGCGATCTTGAGGCGGGAATCTCTAGATCTTAGTTTGGTGGTTATTCACTATTGAGGGAGGAAAATATGGTTTTTATGAAGAGAGAACTGACTGGCACAGTCAACAGGCGTTTGTAGACCTGGCCCAAAGATGTGTGTATGCAGGACTATGATTATCTGTGGGAGGTATGATTTGCTACTACCGGAACGAAGATTACTATAAGGGCATAGTAGCTATGATGGAAGGCTTTAGATTCAATCATTAACATTCAGTCGATGGAAGGATGGATACGATGAATTACACGGATTGGCTTAATATAGTGGGCATCATCTTTAGTATTGAGTTCCCACGAAGGCGTAAGAAAAAGTGAGGATTGGTGGCCCTCTGAGATGTACAAAGTACTTCATTGGTGGAAAAAACAGCAGAGAGACAACGATATGAAAGAGATGGTAAAGAAGGTAAACTGGGAAAATGAAGAAAGAGCAAAAAAGGAAGTGCTACTTTCTTTACATGAACATACACCTCAAATTGAAATTTGAAGCGGCGAAATCATTTGTGGAGGAGTATTCAGCTGAGTTTGAAAGGGTGATGATCGAAAGGAGACTTGCAAGGCTGGGGGCGATCCGTGTATTATGTGGGTTTGGAGGTTGAAATTTCATTATTGATTGCGACCATATAATACTCTTGAGATGTGATGAACTTAAAAGTTGAGCTCCTAAGCAGTATGGGGTTTTACTACAAATCGGATTGAAGTTTATCAGAATTCGACTTCAGGTCTGTGAGTGCTAAAAATACTTGTAAACCTCAAGTAAAAGGTGAGGTACATGAAACCGACAGAGTCTACCCTCTAAGATCAAGGCGATTAACTGTGCCCTTGATTTGGGCATATAGCTTACAGATAATACTAGCAAACGAGTGGTTGCCCTAGTTGAAGAATATGAAGCTGAGGAAGAAGACGTCGAAGAGGCAATTGAATCTGACCATGAAGAAAAGGATGAGCTTACTATGCTGGACCATGGGACTTCCTTAGTTGTTGAAAGGAGTCTTAAGATAGGGGCAGCTACTAGTGAGGAGAATTGGTTGCGGTCGATGTCTTTACCAATTATCAGGACGGGGTTTGTTTAGTTATTATTGATAGTGGGAGCCGAATTGTGTTTCTTGGAGATGGTGCAAAAGCTTGAGGTTGAGAAGATGGATCCACATCCAGAAACCTATAAGCTTGAAATTTGGCTTCAAGAGGGTAGTGATATCGAGGTGGCATGGGTGCCTTGTCTCTTTTACAGTGGAAGCACTACCGGAATGAGGTATGGTGTGATGTTGTTCCAATGGATGTTTGTCACTTGCTACTTACGGAGGCCGTGGCAATATGATAGGAAGGTCATTTATGATGGCTTGAACACTTACACATTCGCGAGGATGGCCCTGAAAATTGTCTTAGCACTTGGATTGAAGCAGGCAATTGCTCCCGACCTCGAGCAGTGAGCAAAATTCTTTGTTGTCAAAATCAAGGAGTTGGAGAAAGAAATCAGATCTAGTTTCAGATCTTGATGGCCTTGGATTGCTATTGAAGAAGCGAAAATTGAGAAAGAGATCCCAAAAAGAAGTAGAGCCAATTAAATGAGAATTTGTTGATGTAGTACACGAGGAATTCCATGGGTTTTGCCCCACATGAGGAGATATTCAGCTTGTCGAAATAGACCTGCGTACCGGGTTCTGTTTTGCCCGATAAGCGGGCATGGGATGAGTCTAAAGAACATGAAGAGCTTACACGACGAGTTGATGGAGTTGCTCTGACAAAGGGCTTATTCGAGAGAGTAAGGCGCGTGCGTTCTTCATACGCTAGTACCCGAAGAAGGATGGATCTTGGAGGATGTGTGTTGATAGTAGGACGATTAACAGATTACTGTGGGCCTCGATTTCCCATTCAGGGCTTTCGATTTGCTGGATCAACTTTATGAATGCGTCACGTCTTTTGAAAGATTGATTTGAGGAGTGGATACCGTCAAATTATGTATGAGGAAGGGTGGAATGGAAGGCGGCCTTTAAAACTGGGAATGGACTCTATGAGTGGATGGTGATGCCATTTGGACTATCAACTGCCTTTTATGAGGTTTATGAATCATATCCTTAAGTATGCACATTGGAAATTTTGTGGTGGTATACTTTGATGATATTTTGATCATAGCGAAAATTCGATGGATCACTTGGAGCATTTGAGGCAATTGTTCTCCTGTCTAAAGACAACGATTGTTGTCAACTTGAAGAGGTATGTAGACTTCTATGCCGACAGAATCATATTTCTTGGTTATGTGGTTTAAAGATGGAATTGAGATGGACGAGAAGCAGATAGAGCGGTACAATTGTGACTCTAACGATCCATGATGTGAGAAAGTTTCATGGGCTAGTCTCTTTTTATAGGAGATTTATTCATTAGTTAGCTATAATGGCTCTGTAACTGAATGCTTAAAGGGAGGCAAAATTTCAAGTGGACTAGTGTTGCGAGAAGAAAGCTTGAGTTGATTAAGAAGAAAATGGCGAAGCCAATGTTTGGTTTTGCGATTTGACAAAGTCTTGAAGTAGGTGTGTGATGCATGCCTCAAGTTGGGATTGGTCTTGTCCTTAGTCAAGAAGGAAGACCCACTCAACCACTGATGAGAAGTTAAATGAAACCAAAAAGGAAGTACTCCACTGTAATGAGGTTTGTACTATCTATAGAGCTTTATTTCATTGAGTCTAATACTTTGCACACAAACCATTTGTCGCTTTTCTCGAATCGTGGCTTGCATTATCGACCACCCGGCCTGAGTTGAATCGAAGACATGCGACATGGGTGGAATTCTTGCAAGTACAACTTCACAATCGAGCATAAAGCGGGTGTTCATAACGTTGTTGCGGATGCCTTGAGTAGGAGACATGCCACTGGCGTGACTTCCATGCGAGTCAGTAGTTGGATTCGATGTGTTGAAAGAAGCTATCTGAGGAGGATGCCCCAATTTTGGTGAAATATGGAAGGTATCGTGAAACCGAGCCTTTGAGGATTTTGTAAGGATGGGCCGGTTTTCTCTTTAAAGGAAACACTCTGTACATCCGTCTTGTTCCTTGAAGTTGAGTATTACAAGATGAGTTGCATGGTGGAACATTAGGAGGACACTTTGGTGGCAAAACCTTAGCTCTAGTGAAGCGAGCTTCTTTTGGCACAGCTAGAAAGACACGATACTAACGTTGTCAAGAAGTGTGTTGTGTGCATGATGGCTAAAACTCTTCAGTAATGCGGGACTATATACACCATTGCCAATTCCAAATATGCCATGGGAGGAGGTAAGCTTGGATTTTGTTTGGGATTACCTAGAACACGAAAACAGGTCGATTACGTGGTCGTTGGCCAGGTTTTTTGAAGATGGCTCGCTTTGTACCATGCAACAAATTCTAATGATGCCATATTCATGAGCTTGTGCTTGAAGGGTGATAATGATCACACATGGTGATTCCCCGAGACTATGGTTTGGATCGAGACTCTAGTTTCTTAGTCACTTTGGAGAACTACGTAGGCGGGGACTTCTTTCTTGTTTAGTACCTCTTATCACCCTCAGGCCCGTGAATTGACCAAGAGTTACTAATAGAAGCTTGGGAGATTTGCTAAGGCTATGGGAAAGAACGTGAAACAATGGGATTTGATTCTACCCCAATTGAGTTTACTATGATAGGTCCATGCATAGAGGCTGTTGGGAAAAGCCCGTTTGGGGTGGTCACATGGACTAATAGATTGGACCCATGGAGTTGCACCCCATCAGCTATTCAACAATTTAGTGGAATCTTGAAGTTAGAGCGAAAGTCGAAGTTGCATGAAAGTTAGCTGAAGATTGAAGAAGAATACGAATATGTGGGCAAACAAATGGGCGTCGCAGTATGTTGGGGTTTGAGGTTGGCGAGGTGGATTTGGAGTACATCTTACGCAAGGATAGGTTTCCACGAGAAAGTTTGGAAAGCTCGAGCCAGGGTAGATATTGCCACCAGTTCATAGAAAATTGGAGAGAATGCCTACAAGTTCGCCGGTTGCGGGCGAATATGAAATTTCTCATTGATGTTGGACTTGAGGGCTTATCACGGTGAAGACTTGAGGCAGTCGCGGTATGGGGGATTGATCACGGGAGCTTATAAACACAGAACATTAGGGTCATTTAATTATTGAATTGGATTGGGGAGGTCAGGCGCATTACAGATACATGCGAAAACTCTTTTTTGGACCTCGTTTGGGCCTTGGAAGGCAAAAAAAACGTCAGTGGAACTTGGATAAACCTTACAGTGTGGAGCGCCATATTAATTTTTAGAAAGTTTACTTTATTTGTTTTACTAGGAGTTTGCTTTATTTATTTTAGAAAGTTTTCTTTTAGGAGTTGCTTTTGTAATTTAGAAAGTTTCTTTTCTAGTTAAAGTAGAAGTTGCTTTTTGATTTAGAAAGTGAAATTTATACCCCAATAATGTAGTCTTTTGACAATGGTTCAGTTTAATAATATTTTGATTCTGCTTTTAAGAGTTCTCTCTTGTTCTCTTATCTCTTGGGTGGATTCCCCTTGGGGACGAGTTCATGGCTTCATTACCTAGGTGGATTCCTTGGTGGCCCGAAGTCTTTGTCGAACTATCCCGATCGGCAGATCCATAGTTGATTATTGGGCGCCTTCACTCCATCATATCTTGTGTGGATCAGTTTCATTAACTTGCAGGTAGTAACCACTCTTATTGCAAACTCTCACCCTATCCTCACCATCTCATCTTTTCTCTAAACTTTCCATAACGAATTTTGTCTCAGACCGAAACTTTCCAAATCTTGTTCATTACTACGAGCCTTCCTAAATACCCCTTTTCCCTTATACTTGCGAATTTACCTTTCTTAACACAAGAAATCTCAAATTCGTCCATAAGCTTTATTTTGGCCCAAAAAACTACCCCAAACCCATATTTTGACTTACACCTAAACTTCTGGATCATCCATCACGATTGACTTTGCATCTAATAGTGTAGATCTTCTGAATGGAAAAGGAGGCCAAAAGCGTGAAAGCAAGGGAATGGGATGCGGTAGCCAGCTTTGTGCGCGGGTTTAGTGACGATCCACCTTCTCTCTAAGGATTGTCAGGGAGTCAGACCAGTCAATTCTTCGAGGCAAGAAGGAAAGCTATTCTGCAGAGGATGTGGCGACAGGTTTCTGGGTTTTGACAAACTCTGTGGTGGGGGTTTCTCCTACTTGAGGTTTTACACTTTGTTTAAGTGTATTTATGATGCTTGAGTTGTTTGAGGCCCTTGAAACGGCCATTTGATCTGTCCCCAGAAACTTGGGATGAATTGTGGTGAAACTCAGTGGACAGTGACATCCACGGGCTGTTTGGGTTCAGAGTCATGGTGAAATGTGTTCTTTAGGTGTATTGTGATGTGTGAGTAGAAATGACCATGAAATTCGAGCTCGCAAAGTGAGCCAGATGAATTGATGAGTGGATGGGAATGTAAACCCGAGGGTTTTTCTGTTCATATGAATAGTGACACGAAAATAAACTTTTGTAATTGAAGCAGGTGTTTGGGTCGAGGAGTAATTCGAGGTTGAATTGCTCGTGTTTGATCATTAGCCTAAGGCAGGCTAATTTTTGGTGTAATGAATGTGTAATTACATAACATGTTTATAATGATTTAAATTATGTGAATATATGCATGATTATATTTGCATGTGTTATAAATTGTAATGGAATTGCTCATGCATTACTTATGCCTTTGAGCACCTAGAACAATAGGAGTGAGTGCATGAGGTGATTCTCGAGAGAATAGTTTCGGAGGGTTGACTAAACAATAATAATTATAGGAGGGTAGTCCATATAAAATATCAATCGTCGGTCGTGATTGATATACATCGGGTAGTCCCACCCCAAATATAACATGGTCTGGTCCACTTTCACACATCGGAGGGTAGTCCACAAATAATAACAAATATCTTTGTAAAAATAATGTTTCTCATACGTGGCTTAGGCAAGTGTGAGGGAGTCGGTGAGGACTCGGGGTATGAGTTGTTCAGGTAGACATTCAAGTAGGATCATGCATTTACTTGAATGTGTGTTTTCTTTGGAGCATTGCATATGCACTTAGGTGGAGAGTAGCCCATTTAGGGTGATTCCACTGCTGAGCATTAGCTCACCCTGTCGAGGAACATATTTTCGAGTACGGGACGCACGGGGAGGCGACTCATCATAGGAGTCTAGAGAAAGTCGGGTTGTGGCTTTGTTATCATTATGTATACATGCAGAATTTTAAATTTTAATATGTGTTGTATAAGAGTAAACTTTTGACTCTTGAAACTATTGGATATAGTTGGTTTACATTGATGATGAGTATTGTAGTATAGGCCCAAGAGGCCATTTTTATTCATATATGTATCATGTGATTAATGTTGGGACATGTGTTGTATTTGGGTAGAGCTCCTGTGAGGAAGCTACGCGATTCTCGTGAGAATGTCGGGTCACCCGACATTCCGCGAGTGTTCCGCGGGTTGGCGGGTGGTCAGCCGGACCCGGGATTGGCGTCACGGCTTGGTATCGAGCAGGTATCTTCTTTACCTAGAGGCTTGAGAGCTGGGCTTAGGCCATAGTCTTTGAGGTGTAAACGTCCGCGGTAGGTGTGGTTGATGTTAAGTAAAGGTATGAGATTACTACAGGAAATCACGGGACAAATGAGACCCGACATGCATGTGTTTGATGTGTTTTGTGTGATTTGATAAATTTGTTATTAGTGAAAAATATTATAACATGAATGATGTGTGATCATGTATTGTATATGGTTTTGTGTGTAGTGATTAGCACCTAGGAAAAACATGATGTGTTGGGAAGTTTTAGAAGTTTTACGATTATTGTAAGCGGAACAAAAGAGAATAAATGAAAATAAATTTCATAAATTTATTTGGTTTAGAGGTGAAGAAAAATTAATTTTTAAGGTTTTACAGTGTAAAACTGAAGAAAATTGATAAAATAAATTTTTATAAATTTATTAGAATATTAGAAAAATGAGAAAAAAAAAAAAAAGGTATATAATTTTTTAGTGTTTTCAGTGGTTTGGAAATGTGAAAAAAAATAAGTATATGATGAAGAAATATTTCTCTAAAAGTTTTACAGTATATAAAGTTAAAGAAAAATGAAGAAAATAAATTTTCATAAATTTATTTGGGGTGTACTGGAGAAAAAAAAGAAGGATGAATATAATTTTTGGGACATTTTCCAATAGCTTGAAATAATTGGAAAAAAAAAAACGAAAAAAAAAGGTGAAGAAAAAAAATTGTTGGGCTACTGCCCAAATTGTATTGCAATACAGTTCATTGTATTCTGAGAGGAATAGAACAATTTGTAGAGCGTGTTGCAATAAAGAATTGTATTGTGACCAGGGGCTGAGATTTCATTCGGGCGTAATCGCGACCTGGTAGCGACCGCGACCGACGGCCGACCGCGGCCGCGGACCCATTTGGGCGCGCGAGGGCGGAAGCATTTGGGGCGCGTTGGGGCGGCACGGGCGTTGGGGGCGTGGGAGTGCACGCCGTGCCCCCGGCTGCGTTTACGGCGTTAGAGCGCTTTCGTGACCGCGGTTGCGTGGCGTGCATTTGGCGCGGCTTTGTGCACACACAGGCGTCTTCTTTGGGCGGCGGTATTGCGCAGTGCGCTCGGCTGTTTTGACCCGATTTGACTTCGATGCGTTCCCGAGTCAATTTTTGGACCTTGATCATACATAAAAAAATTTCGAAATTTATTTATTTATTTATTTATTAAAATAAAATAAAATAAAATAAAATAAAATCAAACAAAATGGGACAAAATTTTGAAAAAAAAAAATGAAATTTTTGAAAAATAAAATTTTTGTTGATAAATATGATTTAATATATTGGATAAATGGTCTTGCATTGCTTGTGAATGTAGGGACTTGAAATATACACTAATTCTGTGTATGAATAGTGTCTCGGGGCGGTGCTTATGCCTTAGAGATACTGTATTGTATTTAACTGTCGTTTGAAATTGTGTTGATGGCTAGTCGAGGACGAGGACATAGAGGGACGTCCGCGAGTGCTGGTCGGGCACCACCGACGACTGACCGATACGCCGTGTTGATCGGCGGGGCTTCATAAGATTTGTAGGTATTGCGGCGCGGAGTTATAGCCTGGTACAGTATATCGGGTAGTCGGGGAGGTCCTAAAGCCTCGGAGGTTTAGGAAGCATCGTCTGGAGCATTCATAGGGGAGGAGTCGGAGTGGTGGCGGACCATTGGTTTATGCGGATCGAGAAGGTGTTAGAGGCCATGGAGGTACCTCGGCCCGACCCGGGATCGGGTTAGGCTAGCGTTCTAATAACTAGAGGGTGAAGCCTAAGTATGGTGGAGATAGGCGAGGACCTCTAGAGACTTAGAGGCTATGACATGGGCAGAGTTTTAGGAGTTGTTCATGGGTAAGTACTTTCCGGTTACTGCGAGGCATGCGAAGGCTCAAGAGTTCCTAGAGCGGGCGAGGGCGTGATGGTGATGGATTATGGCTAGTTCTGAGCTAGCCAGATTTCTTGGGCCACGTGGCCCGCGAGACATGACGGAGTTAGGAGATTCGAGAATGGGTTTGAAGTTGTCCGTTCGGGCGGGATTGTAGACAGCCGCTATGGGATATGGACTCCATGGTTGGAATGACCGACCATAAAGAGAGAGATAGAGGATCGCTCAGACACTCGGGATGCGGTGCGCGTAGAAGGAAGGATAGTCGATCTTCTTCCGAGTTCGGAAATAGGCGGAGGCTTCTAGTTCATGAGGATTTGGTCGCGACCCGTCGGGCGGGGGACGGATGAGGATTGCGGTCGAGTAGGATGCGGATGGTATCTTTACCATTGTGTGACTGGACACATGAGGAGGATTGCGAGGCGAGGGGATCCCGTGGTTTTGGGACATCACGGTCGGTCGATGAAGGACATGAGAGGATCTGATTATGTTCACCACCGCGTCTGATGCAGGCGAGGGCGGTCTCGGTTTAGGGGCTCTGCGGGCGCCTCCCATTTCGAAGCGGTAGAGGCCAAAGTATGGGTAGGGCGAGAGGGACGAGCCTGAGCGGGGACATCGGGGTTCGAGGGCGTGTCTATGCCGTCCTGACTTATTGAGATTATGGATCGGCCAGTTATACGAGGAATGCGTTTTTGCTATCTCGCCTATTGGCAAGAGTGTTATTTGATTCTGGTGCTTCGCATTCATTCATCGCTGCATCAGTTGTGATCGAGTTGGGCTTAGAGGTTGAGACCTTAGAGGAGCCTTTGTATGTGAGTTCTCCCCTAGGGATTAGGGCGAGAATAGGGATGATATGTCGAAATTTCTTGTTGGAGATCTCGGGGACTCTACTCACGGTGGACACAGAGGATCATGGACGTGTCGAGTTCGATGTCATCCACAGGGATGGATTGGTGTGACTTGAGTCGTTATTGATTATGGCGTAGGAGGTTACTACCTACAGGGTGAGTGCTCGTGTGGTGTTGAGGAGACGAGCATGACATTTTGCCCCGGACGGTATATGGAGTCTAGGTGTCTCGGGGGACGGTTAAGCGAGTTGGTAGCGAGCCTTACCCTGGAAGACGAGGAGAGACCAGACTTAGATCTACCTCGGTAGTATGGCTGGTATGTGGATGTCTTTCGGATAGGCTACGGACTACCTCCACAAGGGTTGTGGACTTTGGTATTGAGTTACACCACAGTGCTTCACCCAGTCTCTATGACTCATGGGGATGGCACGATTAGAGGTGGGAACTGAGAGTCCCGAGTTATAGGATTTATTGGACAAGGGTTCATTAGGCCAGAACATTTCACCACTTGTGAGCTCTACAATTACATTTGCGAAGAAGAAAGACAAGACCCTTCCATTTGTGCATTGACTACGAGCGAGTTGAGCAGTTCACGATCGAGAATCGGTACCGTGCAGAGGATTGATGATTTATTTGATCGGTTGAGAGAACGCGAGTCTGCTCCCGAGATGAACCTTCGCCTTTGGTTACCATCGAATTTGAGGGTTGGGGAGACGGAGATATCCTAAGGCGTGTATTTAGACGCAGTTATAGGCACTTTGAGTTCACGGTGATGCCCTTTGGATTGAAGCGAATGCGCCGGCGACATTCATGGATCTCATGCATAGGATATTCGACCTATTTAGATGTCGGTTTGCCATTAGTCTTCGTGGATGACATTTTGTTCTCCAGTTAGTGGGAGCATGGTATCGCGAGGATCGTGTTAGTTGTTGAGAGACCATCATTTATGCTAATTCATTAAGTGCGAGTTTTGGCTTGCGGGGTGAGACTTTTGGGACACGTGGTGACGCCAGGCGTCGGTGGACCTAGATAAGGTTAAGGCTGTGATGGAGTTGGGAGAGGCCGAAGTCGGTGCTGAGATCACGCGGTTTCTTGGGATTGGATGGGTACTACGGGAGTTCATTGAGTATTTCTCCCGATATAGCATTTTTATGATGCGGTTGACGTAAGTAGAGTAAAGTTTGATTGGGATGATCGATGGAGGCATTCGGGGTTGAAGGAGACTTACTTCGGCTCCCATCTTGATAGTCCCGAACGGGGGCGGTACCTGGTGTATTATGATGCCTCGGATTTGGGCCGGGATGTGTTTGATGCGGTCGGGAGGTAGTAACATAGTTCCGCCCGGTTGAAGAATCATGAGCAGAATTACCCCACACACGACATGGAGTTGGCGGTAGTAGTCTTCGCCTTGAAAATTTGGGCGCCACTACTATCACGGCGAGAGTTCGAGGTGTACTGGACATAAAGTCCCGAAGTATATTTTCCTGCGGCCGGGACCTCGATATGAGGCGCGCGGATGGATGGAGTTCTGGGGATTATGACTTCACTTTGCATTACCATCACGGTAAAGGCGAATGTGAGTGGCGATACACTCGATCGGAAGTCACGAGGAGCGTTAGCTATAGCTTCCGGGAGTGGATGCTCGAGGCGTGGGACGAGTTTGAAATTTTATAGTACAACGGCGAGACTCATGACACGTTGGGGGAGTTTAGTGTTTGCAGTCTCGTGGCGGTGATTGAGTCCCGGTGGTGGGGCCAGCGAATGAGTGTCCATCGGGGCCGGTGCGGTCGGTATAGGTGGCGAGGGTGGGCCGGGTACCTGAGTGGTCTTCGGTATAGAGGGGCGGGTAGTGGTTCCCGTTTGTGGAGCTTGAGAAGGAGATTCTCGGGAACTCACGCTGCTCGATTCTTTGTGCATCCGGGGATGTACCAGGATCTTCGTCGCCGCATTATCGAGTGGGAGCCGAAGAGACACGTAGGGGACTTTGTTCTGACGATGTCTCACGGTCAAGAGGTTTCATATATCGGCACCAGATACAGCGCGCTTCGCATCTATCGAGGTGGTTGCCGAAGAAGCAACGTCGCGCACCATAACGATACCCGTGACCGACCGCCACTTAACAACAGATGCAACGACGCTGCGACGGGGCATATGGCGGACCGCCACTTGGTGTGTCGCGACATTCAGTCGCGCAGAATAACTTCGCCCTTCAGAGATTTCGTCGCGGCTGTCCTTTTTCGAGAGATAGTCCGACTACATAGAGTACCAAAGATCCATAGTAAGTCTGATAGGGACCCGAGGTTTACGGCGCACCAAAAGAGTTTCCTGTGTGCCACTGCAGCACACCTACCGACGATGAGTACATCTTTTCCACCCACATGGTCACCCGAGAGGACTATACAGTGTTAGGAGGACATGTCAAGGCATGCATCCCCCGATCAAGGGTAGTCAATGAGCACTTGCCCCAGTGGAATTCGCCTACAACAACGCCATTCGCTTAGTATACGTAAATGGCACCATACGAGGTGGCCAGGCCGGGAGGCCATGTAGTCACCGTTATGTCGGGACCGAAAAGGGAAAGAGAGCTCCATCACCGGTCTTGATCTCGATTAGAGACACCTCAGAGAAGGTGAGCTTGATACGACACTGCCTTCTCACGCCAGCCGACATAAGAGCTATGCGCATGTACGACGCCGACCTTCTTGTGAGTTCGAGGCGATCACGCTTGAAAGTGATGCCTAAGAGAGGAGTGGTCAAGTTCGGCAAGCGCGACAAGCTATCGCCGAGATTCATTGGGCCTTTCGAGATACTCGAGAGAATAGGCGCTAGAAGGCATCGGCTATTTTTACTCGCCCAACATGTCATGTGTCCACGAGGTGTGTTTCACGTCTCCATGCTCGGAAGTATACGCCTTTGATCCAAATTTCATGTAGTTGATCGGGGATGACGAGGTCACTAATCGGATTTCGACCTTCGAGGAGTGGACCAGAGATGTATTTTGATAGCCGTGGATCGCCTCATACACACCGTGAGGCTAGTGTGAGGGTGCCATGGCGGCACTACGTGGGGCGGAGGAGTCCACGCGGGAGCCGAGGACACGATGACCACATATCCCTCTCTCATAGACGATAAGTACATAGTTTAGTCGTTTAATAATTAAATGACGAGTTTACATGCATGGTAGAATGCATGTTGCATATGCATGTGAGTGACGTGATTGTTCAGAATTTCGAGACGAAATTCCTTTTAAGGAGGGGAGAATGTAAGACCCGAGAAATTCCACTCTCGAAAATGGCAAAATCAGAATTTCGATCAAAATCCGAAATTTATTCCTAGATCTCGAATGACGAAACTGATTTCACCGCTGAATCGCTCGCCAAATCTAGCTAGCACGCCGACCTCAGCCGACCGAGACGTGACGGAGTTGACACATTTTCACTGCATCGCGCTTCTGGTGCCATAAAATGATTTTCGATATAAATAAAAGTCAAGATATATATATCATCACCATGTGCCATAAGTGACATGAGTAGAGAAAATGATGGAAATGGACGGCCGAGATAGTGCCGACGTCAAACCCGAAGCACCCGACAAATATCATTTTGAATTTGATTAAATGATAATGAGACAAAACACTCAATAGTGTCGTCTCTTACAAATGGAAAAAGGAGAGCCAAAATGTGAAAGCAAAAGGGAATGGGATGTAGTAGCCATTTTTATGGGTTTTAGTGAGAGAACGCCCACCTTCTCTCTAGGATTGTAGGAGGACTAATCGTCGGAATTCTTCAAGGAAAGCTATTCTCTGTGGCGAGGACAACGTGGGCGGGTTTCTTGGAGTTTCGACAAACTCCGTGATGTAGGGTTTCTCCCTACTTGAGTTTTACACTTTGTTTAAGTGTATTTATGATGCTTGAGTTGTTTGAGGCCTTGAACGGCCATTTGATCGGTCCCAAAACTTGGGATCGAATTATTGAAAATTTTAGAAACTCAAATGGACAGCCCGTGACTGTCCACGGGCTATTTGGGTTGGTCATGGTGAAATGTGTTCTTTGGGTGTATTGTGATGTGTGTAAAGTAGGAAGACCATGAAATTCGGGCTCGCAAAGTGGTAGATGAATTGATGAGTGGATGGGAATAGTAAACCCGAGGGTTTTACTGTTCATATGAATAGTGACACGAAAATAAACTTTTGTGGTGAACCGTGTTTGGTCGAGTAATTCGAGTTGAATTGCTCGTGTTTGATCATTAGCCTAAGTGAGCTAATTTTTGGTGTAATGAAATGTGTAATTACATAACATGTTTGTGTGATTTAAATTATGTGAATATATGCATGATTATATATTTGCATGTGTTATAGAATTGTAATAGAATTTGCATCATGCATTCCATATGCATTGGGGCACCCTAGAACAATAGGAGTGAGTGCATGAGGTGATTCTCGAGAGAATAGTTTCAGAGGGTTTACTAAACAATAATAATTATCGGAGGGTAGTCCATATAAAATATCAATCGTCAGTCGTGCCCAATTGATATACATCGGAGGGTAGTCCACTAAATATAACATCGGAGTCGGTCCACTACTTACATCGGAGGGTAGTTCACAAATAATAACAAATATCTTTGTTAAAAATAATGTTTCTCATACGTGGCTTAGGCAAGTGTGAGGGAGTCGGTGAGGACTCGGGGTATGAGTTATTCAGGTAGACATTCAAGTAGGATCATGCATTTACTTGAATGTGTTTTCTTTGGAGCAATGCGTATGCACTTAGGTGGAGGTAGCCCATTTAGGGTGATTCAACTCTTGAGCGTGCTTCATACTGTCGAGGAACATATTTTTCCACGTGCGGGAGCGCCGCGAGGAGACGGCTCATCATAGAGGCCGAGTTGAGAAGAAAGCCGGGTTGTGGCTTTGTTATCATTATGTATACATGTATTAGAATTTTAGAATTTTAATATGTGTTGTATAAGAGTAAACTTTTGACTCTTGAAACTATTGGATATAGTTGGTTTACATTGATGATGAGTATTGTAGTATGGGCCCGAGTAGTTTATTCATATATGTATCATGTGATTGATGTTGGGACCCAGTGTTGTATTTGGGTAGAGCTCCCCGTACGGAGACTCTGCCTGATTCTCGTGAGAGATGTTGGGTCACCCGACATTCACGAGTGTTTCCGCGAGTTGACGGGAAGTCAACGGACTCCCGAGATTCGGGGAGTCACATTTAAGGTCATTTTTATTTGACTATTAGGTCCTTATTTCACAAATTCCAAATTTGCCCTTATATCTTGTACAAATTCCAGGTTCGATCATTTAATCACTTAGCAAAATAATAATTGCGAAAAATTTCAAAATGCACTTATAATATACCTAATTATGTTTAAAAATGACTAAGGTGTATTTTGGGGTGTTACATCCCAATACTGAAAGACACTAAAACTTGCTTATTCACCTTGACCTCCCCACAATCATTCAATCATTGCAGTTTGTAAGGCCTCGGATGTTTCAACAAAGGCAAGCCCAACTTCTCAACAAGGGTATTATTAGCAACGTGGTACAACCCCCGTCGATCATACTACATACCTTGTTGTTAACACTACATCTAGTATGAAATATGTTCTCCCTTTGTTGGTTTGTTCATCCAACGATTTGTGTATTAAGAGCACGCCTAGTAACCAGAAGTTCACCTTCCTCAGCATATGCTTTCCCATCATCACCACTAACATCTTCCAAAGGTGGCATATCATCACTATCATTCTCACTTACGGTCTCCACTTCCCCATTGTCTTTCATAATCATCACCCTTTTGTTTGGACATTGTGAAGCAATATAACTTGAACCCAAACATTTGAAACATTTAATGTCACGATTACGATTGACTTGGGTTTCAAATTTACCTTTATTCTTGGTAGAGTCATCTTCCTTGCTCTTGGAAGTCTCGGTTTTGGACATGGAAATAGCCTTGTCATGTGTTTCATTAGCGCCTACTTGATTTCCATGTAGGAGTAGAAACTGAAGAATACTTTGTTGGTCCCTTCCTTTTCAACTGCCTTTCCACCTTCATAGCCATATGCACCATGTCCTCCAACTCCACATAATGTTGTAACTCCACCACATTTGTAATGTCCCGATTCAAACCATTCAAAAACCTTGCCTATGTAGCCTCCTGATCCTCCGCAACATTAGCTCTAATCATAGCAACCTCCATCTCCTTGTGATAATCTTCCACACTCTTTGAACCTTGTGGCAGACTTTGGAGCCTTTGGAAAAGATCCCTATGATAATGGTCAGGTATGAATCTTCTTCTCATGAGAGCCTTTAAATCATCCCAAGTATCAATAGGCCTCGCGTAATTCCTTCTCTTGCTGGTCACTAATTGATCCCACCAAACAAGTGCATAGTCTTGGAACTCAACAACTACTAGCTTTACCTTCTTTTCCTTTGAATAGTTGTAACAATCAAAGATCAACTCAATCTTCTTTTCCCACCCCAAATACGCCTCTGGATCATTTCTACCTTGGAAAGGTGGTATTTTCATTTTGATACTCCCAAGGTTCCCGTCTACCCTATCTCTGCCCAACAAGTTTCTTTTAGGCCCCCTTTCATGCCTAAGATGTCCACCTTTGCCCATATAAGCTCAAATAGCATAATCATCTTCATCATCCCTAAGGACTAATTCATCTTCTTCATCAAATTCAGCCAATGGTTCATGAGCATGCCTTTGTTGCCTCTTAACTAATAGGACCTCTTCGCGGCTGACCCCTTTGTAAATTGGCTATGGTAGCATCTTGTGTATCCATTCTATCCCTGATTTCATTAAACATGATGTTTAGCCGCTCAAACTGTAGGTGCATGGCTTGCATTGTGAATGCACCATTTGTCTCTATTCCTTGGTTTCCACCCTCGTTGGACATCTTTTGAATACTTGCAAGAACAATGTTAGTAATAAAACCTCACACACTCCCTTACGTGTTTACACTCGAAGGATGACACTCCACTCATGTTCACTTTTTTTATCTTTTTCCCGAAACTGATCTCACACACTCTAGCCTTTTACCACTCTTGTTTTCACTCTCAAGTTCTTTAAGCACTAGCTGAACTCAAACAATTCCACAAACCAAGGTTTAGTCCAACCAAAAAACAAAAAAAAAAAATTCAAGAAACAATAATAAGCGAAACAAGTGTTATGGTTCCCAGAAGACACGAAACAAGTAAAGATCACTAGGGGCGAGAACAAACCAACAAAGAACTAGAAATTAATTCAACCTTTAAACTTATTTTTTTTGCGTTTTTTTTTTTTTTGCCTTTCGGAGCTACAGTAACACCGAAATAGAGAAAGCCCAAAAATTCAAACGAAAAATGAAGAACAAAATAATCGAAAAGTAGGAAACCCAAAAAATGACCCAAAATGAAGATCTAGGGTTTACACTATAATATGATATTGAACAGTACCGAAATAACGATGAACAGTACCGAAATGAAGGAAAAAAAAGAAGA
The DNA here is from genome assembly GCA_016808115.1 of Tetrastigma voinierianum. Lineage (NCBI taxonomy): Eukaryota > Viridiplantae > Streptophyta > Magnoliopsida > Vitales > Vitaceae > Tetrastigma > Tetrastigma voinierianum. Next base: position 80,400 of record JAEQBH010008750.1, read on the forward strand.
AAGAAGATAGAAGACCTGATTTGCAACCTAAGCTCTGATATCAAATGACGTGAACCAATGCGGGAAAACCCTTTTGAACCCACAATCTGAATTGGTCTTCAAACCCAGAAAGAAAAAAAACCAAGTAATAGATAAATACCTTGACCCAATGATCAGCAAGGAACAAAGAACCAAAGGTTTGAAAGAATGTAAACCCGTTGAAAACTTGTCCAAAGGAATTGCTAAAATCTTGCTTTAGTAACCCAATGAAAACTCGTTTCAAGAACTTAGATTTGATGGGTGAACGCAAGAAAGAAATGTTTCTTTGATAAGTTCAAAAGTTCATTAAAAAACAAGAGGAGAAAACTCAACTCTCTTTGAAATTTTTCAGAATATCAATCATCAAAGTTGTTTTTTTTTTCAATAGCATAATGTCCTATTTATATGACCCTTGGACTAACCCTAATTAACAAGGGTAAGAATTCAACCCAAAACAAGCCCAAGTTCGGCCAACCCAACAAAATAGAATATGGGTTTAGTTTCATGAAAATCAGCCCCCATTAATTAAAATAAATAAATGGTTCAACCCAATTAAATTACCCAGCTCCAAGTTCTAAGTTAGCCTAACTCTTCAATTGCTTGTATCAGATTAATTAAGGCTACTACCTCCCTATTGAAGCCATCTTAGAAAATAGAAGTCTGGTAACTGGTAGTATTTAACGCCGGACTCTTGAATGTTTGGGATGACTCATGATGAGTGGGTGTCATCAGTGGTGTTTCATTGACATCTTGGAAAGGCCTACCTGGACATTATAGGAGGGATCAGTAAAAGTTATCCATAGTGTAAACCGTAGTACTTAAACTTGAAAGGTTCTCTCACCGATTAGGCCAATATTTTTGGTTAGGCTTTTTTATTGGGCTTGAGTATCTATCAAAGTACTACAATGATGCAATACAAAATGAATAGAAGTAAAAAACATGTTTACTATATTATGGGTAATGTGTTTGGATTCAAAGTGGATTTGTGAAAGTGAATAGAAGTGAAAAACATGTTTACTTTACTACGGGTAATGTGTTTGGATTCAAAGCAGATTTGTGAAATCTAAAACTTTTCAAGACCAACCTATAGTATTCAAATTGAGAGATACATTGAACAACTATGATTGTCCTTGTTGGGATGTATTAATAAACCTAAATCTCTTTTATCTTAAATCTTAATTATATATGCGTTAAAAAAAAATTTCATGAGAATAAATATGTTAATTTTATGATTTGTCATAAATTTTAACTTTTTTCAAATAATTTTTAAATTGTAAAAATTTAGTGATAAGAAGGATGATAAAGGCAAAGGCAAATTGAAATAGGAAATGTGTGAAACTAGAAAGGAATTAATGTCCTCAATATGGAAGTGTTTATGCATTTAATTGGAATATATTTGAAGCTTGGTAAATGGGTGGGACAGGTATACGAGACAAGGAATCCCATCTAAAAACAGAGTGGAATCCTTGTAAGAACAGAGAGTATAGACTTTCTCTTGTTCATACCTTCTTCTCCATTTCATCATCATCGTCAGAATGGCCCCCACCCATTTCCCTTTCCTTGTGTCTTCAATGGCGGCGACCTTTCTCTTTTCCTTCCTGTCCTTCCTCCTGGGATTCAGTGCCCACCCAGAAATAGAAATAGAGCGATTGATTCAAGAAATCTGCTACCACCGAGGAGGAGGAGGAGGAGGAGGGGGCGATTCTGAGCTCTGCAACGCCGCTACCATGAAAGGCTACCTCCGGCCGGCCGACATAGGCAAGCTGGTTCGGCGGAAGTTCTGAACTACGCATCCAGCACGAAGGGGTACGAGGAGGACATGGCAAGAGAGACGACCAACAAGCAAGGATGGAGCCAGGATTTTTATTTATCCCGGGCTAAACTATATTTAATAATACAAGCATTCATATGACTAAAATGATACCAAACTCATGACATATATTTAATAATACAAATGTAAACTCATAAACACTTACTAATGAAATTGGACTCTTGATCCTTACTAGAACAAAGGCATCTATAAGCGAATGCGTATCGATTGCTTAGTTATTTCTCTTTCAATGTAGACAACTAATGATCGTTTCAAATACTCATCTTCATCTTATTCAGAAGTGCTTTTGGCATGTTTCATCGGTAGCTCACTCTTTAAAAGTTGCCGTAGAAGCGGGAAGGAGTTAAATAAGACGAATCAATCATCAATCAAATTGTAGGACTATCTTATTTGAACTTTTACTAAACCACGACATAATTATGAAATTGTAGACATACTTTGAAACCTCATGGCGACATCAAATTGATAATGATCTAGTTGACATTTCAAATAATGCATGTCTTGTCTATCAAAATCAAGCGCATAAAACTTCTCGGCAGTAAACAAATCACATTCAGTTGAAAGATTTAAAGTTGTCGAGGATCACGGTGAGCATAAGCAATTCCATTGTCTCTTCATTGAATCTACTATGTAGCTCTTCTAGCGATGATCAATCGTAGCATTAAATATGTCCATGTGATAGTGATGATCAATTGTAATGTTATCGATACGACATGAGCGATCTTGCCCTTTGTATTGACGCTCATATCAAGTATATGACATGAATTTCATGCAAACTGATTTCATGGTCAAGAGATAATCAAAACCTTCTACTGCAAGGTTTGAAGTAATGATTTTGTCGATGAGATAAATTCATTGCATTCAAAATAATAATGATTTATCTTTATGTCACGACAAAGCATATCAGTAATCCCCATAATCTTGTGCATAAGATGCGATATGAATGAAATCGAAGGACTTCATTGTGTTAAAGAACCCGCAGCTTCCCCACCAGGAATTGTATTTGAAGATCCTTAAGATTAACCATACATTCAAACACACTAATGATAGCACCATACATATCTATCGGACCTCAAATGGTTCCGTCATGAGAGCTCAGCCCGAGGTAATTACCCATTTCGATGCATTTTATTTAGTTAGCCTTTGATCTCGTTCACCCTGGGTGCTCCCTTTCAATCTCTTAGCCAGCTTGGGCGAGATCGCAACTCTGGCAGGAGAAGCATTAATAAGTTGACATTGCATCTCCAATTTGGAAAAGTGCCATATTGAAATCTCATCTTCCAATGATTCCAACTATGCAAGTTATGCGATGGCAAAAGCAATGAACATAGTATGCATACTCACATTCACATTGGAACAAAGCTTGCAATCCATTAAATGCACTTACGCATGTTGCTACTTTTTCCATCATATCCTTAAACCTTGTAAATCTCAGATATTGCAAATTGTGTCGATACTGATATTTTTTTTCTTAAGAGTTAAAGAAGTGGTATCTTTAACATGCTTGTCTGAAAAAATCTCTCACAAAAAACACGAACATCCAACAAATCGAACAATTGCCATTTGTTCTTTGTTGATCCATCCTTTGCTTCATCAACTAGGCTAAGCTTTACTTTCCAACTTCTTACGGATTTTTTCTCTTACTTTAGTAGCTAGAATATGCAAAAATATCTTTTTTTGGATCACTGGAGGCGTATACTTTGCATTTCACGGAGCTTTTATAAGACAACATGTTTATCTCAACATTCCAACTTTGCCATCAAACTAATCATCTCGAATTAGATTACCCACGGTTCTTTGACGTGATTCATCACGACCTCAAGGCACATCCACGTAAAGTAAGCCATTGAACATTATCAATGGTAGCCTTAAGCCTTAATCGATTTTTTCTTTATTTCTTCTGAACTTTGAACATTCATAACTTTATCAATGTGCCCTAATATATTCTTCAACGCCTCAACACTTCTCACAGCATTAGTGTGTGTGGAAACAGGACCTCCCATATGTGACAAGAAAACACATTTGACCCCATTATTCACTCTCTTCCAGCTACTAAAACCATCATTATTAATCTGGGATGTAAAGGATCTGACATAAATAAGCTGCGGAAAGCAAAATGCATCTTTTGAAATAGAATACTCTAACCATGGAAATTTTTGTACCAACTTTCTTGAAATCTTGATTTTGAACTCGATTTTAGTCATCGAGATGCTGGCCAAGATAGAGTTTGGTTTTGGTCCCCACTTGCCCTTTACGCATAAAAGCGTCTAACTTGTCTTGATTATAAGCAAGATGTTTCCATATCGAATACGCAATCACGGGATCTCGTTCAAATTCATTCTCATCAAAAGGAATCCTTGGAAAGCTTTGTTTGAGGTTGAGGACCTTGAGTTCAACAAGTAGGAATCATGGGAACATCAACACTTGTTGATGCTTCTCTTAAACTCGAGTTTAAGTAGGGTGATGTTTCTTCTCCGCTTTTCTTTTGAAACTGAAAAAATTGTTTTTTACTCTTTTCGTTCTTGATTTTCCCATCCTAATAAAGTAGAATATGGTTAGAAATTAAGAAACAAACTAGATAAGAATCAATTGAGCTATTTTAAGAAAAAATTGCATCTATATTCTTTTGCAATTTAGCAAAGTTTATGAATTTTACACACGAAATTAGGCATTAGTTAAAGCACTCTAAGCGACGATACTCTGTATAGAACTGAAGAAACGTAGCAACTCTAAAACTGAGAGTTCATAAAACCAAACTGCAAGTCCTTAAACAATGGTACAATTACACATACACTAGATATTCTTAACAAGTTTCATCGTTTTGGAGCGCAATCAATTTTAATTGAATTAAACTTATTCACGATCCATATAATAATAAAAAAAGTTTACAAGAAAAATTGGAAAGCAGTAAGGAAATTATGAGAAAAGAAAACAAAATAAAAAGGTAGATAACTGTTTGATTGATGAGAAAATACGGGGAAAGGAATAAAATTTACCGATTGTTTACAAAGTGGAATTTAACCTATAAAAAATAAAAATAAAAAGCTCGATGGACCTAATTCAATCATGTCTTTTTTGAGTTAGAACTTAAAGCAAGCGTTTGCCGTCTTTATACATAAATGCATAAATAAATTGCCCAACAAACCTTAAAAAAAAAAACCTTAAAATATTTTGGATTATGCCATTATATCAACTTTTGAAAGAAGAAAATGGACCTAGCACATTAAATCATAATTTAAAATTTTATGATCTTTTCTTTACAGGTTCTCAACAAACCAGATAATTAAAAGAGTGTTTTTTTTTTAATTTTAAAACAAATAAATAAATGAAAATATCAAACCCTATCATTTTTGGGAGGCAAACTGGAGATGATAGCAAATGGAAAGCCTAAAGAATCCATCTGTAAAGAGGTTTTACATAGTCATTGGGCTCTAGAAAGATTCACACAAGGAGAATGTGAAATTTAACAATAAAAAAATTTGAAAGGCCACTTGCAAGAGAATCTCTTCGCTCCTCTCTCCATGAACTCATTTTGTCGCTTTTACGACCGTTATCCATAAAATAAGATAAAAAGAACGCTTTTTGATAAAGCCATTGAAAGCCAACACATGAACCCATCAATTATATAATAATAGCAAAAAAATGCAAGAAAAAGAAAACCAAAAACAATACGGTGAGGCCTTTATCGGGTGTTTTCTCAAATAACGATCGCCTTAAGGAGAAAAAGTCGAGAAACCATTACACTAACAATGGCCGTGGATATAAATTACCGGGAGCACGCGATTTTTCAAGCAAACAAACAGGAAAAAGAAAACCAGAACAGCTCCAAAGCTTCACAGAAAAAGAAAAAACAAAAGGCGAACTGGGCTAGGGGGAAAGTAGAACGAAAGGAGAAAGGAGAAAGAAAGCATCTTACCCAGAGGAAAAAAATCGTTAAAGACTTAAAGCCCATTTCTGAAGCTCTCTCTGAAGCTCTCTAACTTAATCAAAACCCAAAATGAAATAAAAACTAAAGAGAGATTTTTTTATCGAATGGGGTGGGCCGAATAATGATAAATTTTTTTTTACTCTGGGCCGAAGCCCACCTTAGCTCCACTCATAGTCCGTCCCGCCAACAAGGCGCCGGACTTATCTCGACGATATGTTCGAACGCTGCACGGGGCGGTGGACTCCTTTCACGGCAGCCGTGGAGCGCTTTGAAGGAATGGAATTGAAGGGGCGGAGGAGTGAGAAGAAGGCAAGGCATGCTGGGACTTAGCCTCCACAAACCCATATCAATGAAAAGTGTCATTCCACATAGAATAAAAATAAGAAGTGAGATGAGTTTCAATAGTCGTAGCCTCAATGGGCTCCTGGGGCCCCAAGCGGGCACCCCACTTTTGTGGAAAGGAGAGAACCCACGCCTGCCAGGCCTGTCACTTCACGCAACCGACCTGCCTCGGCTCAACATACACATTGCTCGTTCATACTCTTCAACGCATATCTCGCTTGTCTAACACTTTCCCATTTTTTAAAACATAACAAAAATATTCTCCTCACTTCACTGCATATCATTCATTTCAGGCGCATTGTTCCTGATAATAATCGAGTCTCTGAGGATCAACGCATATAACGTCAGCACCTGTTATGAAAAATAATCGAAGTTTGTCAGTCCTCCATCCGCCGGAAACGAGATCTCGTTTTCTATCTGAACGATTGTCCACTATCTTGGCATAAATAGAGTTAGCTCGCCTTTATGACATCGACGTTGCTCTGGGCTCTCAGTCAACATTCTCATTTGTTTGTTTTGTACTACTGCTTCAGGTTTGTTTTTCCTGTTTCTGGTATGCGAACACATACGACCACATTCTTAAGACGAATTTTGTAGTCTTTGTGTTCGTTCAAAAAACCAGAAACAAATATTATGAAGGAAACAAACCTGAAGTACAATCAAATAATTAGCAGATCCGAGCCCAACGAAAAACGCTGGTGGTCCCGCATTTGACACTAATTTCAATTTGTACCGAGGATAGTGGACAATCGTCTCCCGTGATAAATCGATCTCGCTCCTCCGGCGTGGTACGTAGTCGGAGGACCCCGATGAACTCAACTCTGCGTAATAATCGCACAAAATGAATGATATGCGCTAGCGAGGTGAATATTTTGTTATTTTTAAAATCGGGAAAACGGAGATAAATAAGCCGTGAATGTTTCCACAATGCATGTTCGTTTGGAAAAAGTATGAACCAAACAATGTGTCTGTTGAAACTAACCGAACCGAGCCGAGTCACGGGAAGGACTCCGCAAATGCGGTCCGTGTGGGGAACCCGACCTAGTCACGCAGTCCTCCTTCCACAACCGGGTGCCCTCGGGGCCCAAACCCATTTTGAAAGCCCAACCATTTAAACCCATCCTTCTGCTTTCTATTCGATGTGAGACAACACTTTTCATTTAATATGGGTTTCTCAGGAAGCAGTCCCAACAATCCCCACACGAATGAAAAGTTCTGGAGTATCAATACTCCAGGGCGGATGAGATGCAAAGTGTATTTATTCCACGAGAAACATTGCATTCGGATAAGTAGTCTCGAGATTAACTTTTCTATATGAACCATCAGCTTCTTACTCACAATCAAGAGACTGATGTCTGAATTGTCGACCTTCGTGAAAGTCGTTAGACAATAGAACACACAACTCGGGCTTCGAACAAAATTGGTTCTCACTGTTGTGTCTGCTGGGCTATGAACACGCCCTCGTCTCATGAGTGTTTTGTAGAATTCTACTGCACCCTCTACGTATGGCCCTCACTTCACACTCACATATGCGGATTTCTCGAACATATAGTTTCATAATCATTGCTTTTGCTTAACCTCCACATATTAATATCGGCCTTTATTCGGAATGGTAACAAATTAGATGACTCTACACTATCTTCATAACTTAGTTGTCCCTTCAACCTGCATCCCCGATCTCCAATAACTAGGTAGGTGTCCGCTTATGATGATCTGTTTAGAGGCCTTAAACCTATTCCCTTGATGTTTTGCAACCATCTCTTAGTTAGGCCTTTTGTCAATGGATCCGCAATATTATCTTTTGACTTCAAGATAGTCACTATGATAACTCCACCAGAAAGAAGTTGTCTTATTTGCGGTCATGTCTTCGACGTATGTCGAGACTCACTGCTATATACATGACATTCTCGCCTTCCTATTGCCGCTGACTATCACAATGTATACATACAAGGCAATCGGTTTAGCCAATTGTGAATATCTTCCACAAATTTCGCCACTCTAGCTTCTTCACCGACTTTATCCAAAGCACAAACTCGATTCCATAGTGCGGATCTAGCAATACAAGTTTATTTGATGATTTCCAAGACACCACATCCCACCAAGTGTGAATACATATCCACTTGCCAGATTTGTGTCTTTAGTACTAAGATCCAATTTGCATCACGCATCCTTCAAGTACTACCGATATTCTCGTAATGCAGCATACCCGAGTATGCCTTGGCAGCCCAATAAACGTTTCATAACCTTCCAATGATTTTCATTTGGATTCAATCAGAATCGACTTAGCTTGCTAACCGCATGCTATGTTCGCCTGGGGCATAGCCATATACATTAAACTCCGCCTAGTATACTAGCATACTATTTTGAGTTTTCTTTGTTTTCACTGCCAAGATTTTTAGAAAGATGTAGATTAACATCTATCTGAGTCTTTATCAGTACAATATCTAGATTCTGCACTTTCCAAGAATCGCTTCAATATAATGGGATTGTGATAAGAGCTAATCCTCCAGATGTCTTAGTATGGATTTTAACTCCTAAAATAACATCACGACTTCATATCTTTCATTTCAAATTCTACTTGCAAGCAAGCATTTGATTTTCTTTAATGGGCCTCACCATCACACTCGTTATAAGCATATCGTCCACATATAGACATAAAATGGTGTGCTAATTCTGAGTTTGCCTAACATATACACATTTATCGCACTCATTAATCGGAAACCATTCACAACATGACTTTGTCGAATTTATATTTTGCCATTGTTTTGGTGCTTGTTTAATCCATATAGTGACTTGATAAGCCAACATACTTCTTTCTTCTTCTCGTCTCAGAATCAAATGAACTTCAAGTTGTTCCAAATATATTTCTTCTTCCAAGTATGTTTAAGAAGGTCGCTTACATCCATTTGATGGATTTCTGCTTATGCAACGTCGTTATAGCAATTAGCATCCTTATAGATGCAATTCTGGGGCAGAATGTGTGAATAAGTATCAAATACCAAGACCTTCTCGTCAAGCCAGATCCTTTACTACAAGCATAGCCTTATATTTATCAATAACACCATCCGCTTTCATTTTCCTCTTGAAAATCAACTTACATTGTAGTGGTTTATTACTAAGAGGAAGGTCAACCAATTTCCATGTATGATTTGACAAGATGGATTCAACTTCACTATTGATAGCTTCTTTTCCGTAACTTGTGCTTCTCGCGAAGTCACAAATTTCTAATGTCCAAGGCTCATTTTCCAACATATACGTTGTTAAATCGTGTCCAAAAAGACGCGGAAGTCTCGTCTTTTACTACGCCGCGGTGTTCATCCTCCATTGATCACTTCTAGATATAGTATCTTGAGACCTCGTATTATTATCAATTGCCTCATATACTATGTTGTATAAATATATTCAAAGAACTTAAGCATCCCTTTGATTCAATGATTGTATCGACATGTATATCTCGGGATCTTTGATTTGTGAACAAGAAAACGATATGCATTGCTATTCTCGAGCATATCCCGATAAAAACACAATAATAGTCTTCGGTCTCACCTAACCTTTTAGGCTTAGGAACCGCAACCTTACCTAAACATCCCCTATTACTCCTCAGATAATTCAAGTTAGGTATTCTTCTTTTCCATTTCTCATGTGGAGCTCTTGTCAGGTCTTTCTCTGGTGAAGTACTCATTTAAAATAAAATTCACACAAACAGCTTCACAAATTATGTGGTAAATCAAACTATTCAACAATGCATTCACAGCCCTTTAAAGACCGTTTTTCCTTTCCACCACTCCATTAGATTGCGGGTGTATAAGGAGTACTTATTTGGTGAACGATACCAAATCCTGCGACAAATTTCCCAAATGGAAATTCATATTCACCCCTTTATCACTCCACATTTCCTAATTTTCTTGTTCAACCGAACTTCAACTTCGCCTTATAAGTTTTAAAAGCATTCACAACCTCATCTGGCTACTGGGCTAGTAAACATACCAATACCACTGAAAGGCTATCTATAAAAGTAATAAAATACTTATTACCACCTCTTGACGGTATTGATTTCATATCGCATATATCAGTGTGTATTAAATCTAAAGGTTCTTAAAGTCTATTATCTACAGAGTGGAAAGGGGGCTTAGAAAATTTAGATTCAACACACACTTGGCATTTCTCACTTGGACATTCAAACTTCGGCAACAATCCCATATTCATTAATTTCTTTATTGACTTATAGTTAACATGTCCTAGTCTAGCATGCCAAATGTTAGAAGACTCAAGCACATAAGAAGAAGCAACTTTATTCAAATCATCCTTGGTTACAATAGTCATTACATTTAGCTTGAACAAACCATCACTCGGGGATAACCCTTCCTACATACATCTCATTTTTTCGAGAGTACAAACTTGTCAGATCAAACCAACTTGAAGCCATTCTTTCTAAGGAGAGATCCCGACACTAAATTCTGCGAACATTCACATGCGTACATTAATTAGTGCCTCACATTTTTCCGTATGTCATCTTTATAGCAATCTTTCCGACATCCTCTCAACCTTGTGAGGTCGATGAATTACCCATATAAAGTTTTTTCATCACCCCCACTATTGCGGTAGGACGAAACATCGATATGTTTGGGTACGTATGTGACGAGTTGTCTTCGCATCAATCCACCAATTCTTGGGGTTTCCCACCATATTACACTCCTGATATCATAGCAATGATTGATATCATCAAATTATCATCGAGATCTTTTCCACCATATTAGCCTCGCTGGCTGCCTTTCTCGCTCCTTACGCCTTGCCTCGATGTCCAGACTTGCCACAGTTGAAGCACTTTCCAATGAACTTCTTCAGGCCTTTGTTGAATCCCTCTCGGCATTTGCTAGCATTTTCCTTCTTTCTTGTTTTCGATCCTTCAACAACATCGCCTTTGAAACTTCTGCATTCTTCCAACTTTCTTCTGTTGTACCTTATCGTCTTCCTCAATCCTCAACCGAACAATCAAGTCTTCAAGTGATAACCCTTTATCTTGTGTTTGAGATACTTTTGAAATCCTCCAGATGGTGGCAAGCCAATGAATGCACCACTTGAAATGTCCACTCAGAAGTCATTCCTTCAAAGATGAATATCATGCACAACCACTTGAAGCTCTTGAACCCGACTCACTCGTTCGAATCAACCATTCAAGTCTTAAATTTACCGACAATGAATTTTTTTCTTGGGTCGGCATCTTCTGGGCTTTTGTACTTCTCATTTTACTATCCCATAACTCCTTAGCTATTTTCAACGGACTATAGACGTTATAGAGAGTATTTTCCTGCATCAGGCTGAGGACATAGTTGCTACACAAGAAGTCGAGTGACATCCTAATGATCCACAGCAGTCGTAACTTTTTCTTTTTTATCTGCCTCCAACGCCCACTTAGACTATCCTCACGAGGAATCTTCGCTGCTCAAGGTCGTGGAGATAGAACAACATCTTTTGTTGCTATCCTTGAAATCGGAATGACGAATCCTTCGCTTTTCTCCATGACTTAATAGTTAACCTGAGTCAAGGCGATGACATTTACATGATAAGGATAAAACAGAACAATATTTGAATAAACTGTAACAAATATTTAAATACGAATAGAAACGAAAAACAAAGCAGAGAAAAAACAAAAAATATTTGAATACAGAAACAAATATTTTAATACAATGCAACTTAAAAAATCATAGCCTTCAAAAATTTAAATACAAATAGAACGAAAAACTCATAAAGCAAAATATTGTAATACGTAAAACAAAATAATAAAAAAAAAAAACTTTGAATTTAATTACGAGCAAGTAAAATATTAAACCTCAAACAGATGCTTTGATAAAGGCAAAGCTGTAAACATAACGCTTTTTTAGTAGAAATTTAAAAAATGAGAATCGTTGTTCAAATTTTAAAATGAAGTCTTACGTGAAGTTCGCATTTTTAACCGATATTAATATCCGGAATAAAACAATTAAAACCCGCAGTGTTAATCAAATCTATATTTGAATTAACATAAACCGACACGTTGCAACTAACAAAGCAATAAATCATGCAAAGGTAATGGAATATAAAATACAAACAGATAACGTTTGCTTCAAATGCACTCGTTAATCATTTCAAACGTATACGGCTGTGAGGCACCGCGATAAATGTAATCGATCGAACAAACAAAATTCGTAACCAATATTTTTAATGGAAACGAACAGGCTGCCTGCTCCATTTAAAACGAAAAAAATCTTTGAATAAGAAACATATGTAACAAATATTTGAATACAGAAACAAAAGTTCCAAAGTCCAAAAAACGAGCAAAGTCAAAATCTCCGTTTAATGAATACAGAAATAACAAATATTTGCATACAAAAACAGAAGTTCCAAAGTCCAAAAACGAGCAGAGTCAAAATTCCGCTAATGAATACGTAAATAACAAATATTTGCATACGTAAACAAAACTCGCTCAAAATTGAATATACGTAAACAAAAAACTGCAGCAAATACGAACGCTTCCGTGTAACGAATGCTTTACAATTTTTTTTCGTTAATGTGGTCGTATGTGTTCGCATACAAGAAACAGGAAAAACAAACCTGAAGCAGCAGTACAAAACAAACAAATGAGAATGTTGACCCGAGCCCAACGAAACAATGTCGTGTCCTTAAGACGAATTTGGCTCCTCAATTTGTACCGAGGATAGTGGACAATCATCTCAAGATGTAATCCAGATCTCGCTCCTCCGGCGTAAGTAGCTCTGAGGACTCGACTAACTCAATTATTTTAAGAACAATCGCACAAAATGAATGATATGCAATGAAGTGAGGAGAATATTTTTGTTATGTTTTAAAAATGGGAAAAACGGAGTATAAATAAGCCATGGCGGTCCCCACAAATGCACATGTCTCGTCGGGTGCTATGAACCAAACAATGTGTCCGCTGAACCGAATCGAGTCGAAATACGGCCGACCGGACGACCACGGCGCAAGGCTGGGGGAAAACCGACCTAGCTTGGACGAGGTCCTCCCTTCCACAAAGTGGGGTGCCCCCTGGGCCCAAACCCATTCGAGAGTTCAACTATTTAAACCCATCTCCCTTCTTTCGCTTTCTGGGACTGACAGACAACACTTCATTCAATACGGGTTTCAGGAAGCTGTCCTGCAAATCTCACATGAATGAAAAGTTCTGATATCAATACTCCCGTGTATGCATGAGATGCAAAGTGCGATTATTCCATGAGAAAAAATTGCATCGGGATAAGTAGTCTGAGACTTCAACTTTCCTAGCTGAAACCCCATCAAGCTTACTTCTGGCCACCAAGACTTGATGTCTTTGAACTCAGTCTACATTTCGTGTAAGCCTAGACACAGAATTACACAACTATTTCTAACAAAGTTGGTTCTCACCGGTTGTGTTCGCTTTGGCCATGAACACCGCCTGTCCGCGGGAGGTTTTTAAGAATTCGACCGCAATTTCTCTCACGTATGGCCCTACTTCACACTCCTACATAGGTGATTTCTAAACATATAGTTTCAATCATTAAAAGATTTTGCTTAACCTCTTCACATATTGTCACCGGTCTTTATTCTGAAACAAAATAAATTAGACAAGATTTGCTAATCGCCTTCATAACTTAGTTGTCCCTTTTGTCCAGATCCCGGGATCTCCAAATAACTAGGCAGGGGGTCCGCTATGATGATTCTTGTTTAAGGCCTTAAACCCATTCCCCTTGAGTGCTTTACAATCATCTCTAGTTAGGCCTTTGTCAATGGATCCGCACATTATCTTTTGACTTCACATAGTCAATGATGATAATCCCAATTAGAAAGAAGTTTGACCTTTATCAGGTCAGCGCCTTCGACGTATGTGTCGAGACTTACCGTTATACATGACATTCCTGCCCTTCCTATTGCCGCTGATCATCACAATGTATGCATACAATCGCAATCGGTTTAGCCACTCTAGAATATCTCTCTCCAAGAAATTTCGGTTCACTCAAATTTTCTTCACCGACTTTATCCAAAGCAACAGATTCTTCATTCCCATAGTGGATCTAAAGCAATAAGCTCGTTGGATGATTTCCAAGACATCGCCCACTCAAGTGTGAATACATATCCACTGTTGATTTTGTGTCTTTGGGCAGTCGTTATCCAATTTGCACTCACAAAGACTCTTCAAGCATCACGATATTCTGCGGTAATGCAAAGCATAATCTGAAAAATTCTAAGTAGCTCCAATAAACGTTTACTTTCCAATGATTATCTGATTAATCAGAATCACTTAAACATAACCCGCATTGTGCCTATGTTCGCCTAGTACGCTTCATGCAATACATTAAACTCGCAGTATACTATATTACCCATTTTTGAGCTTGTTTTCACCAGTATTCTTAGAAAGATGTAAATTAACATCTATCGGAGTCTTTATCATAATATCTGTGATTCTGCACTTTCCAAGAATCGCCCAATATAATGGGATTGTGATGAGCTAATCCTGATGTCTTATGGATTTTAACCTTTAAAAATAACACGCCGACTTCATATCTTCTCATTTCTTAAATTTATTTGCAAGCAAGCATTTGATTTTCTAATAGTCTCACTATCACGCTTATTATAAGCATATCATCTACATATAGACATAAATGGCAAAGCAATTGAAGTTTGCTTAACATATACACATTTATCGTGACCTATTAATCTTGAAACCATCAGACAACATGACTTCGTCGAATTTAGTGCTAATATTGTTTCTGGGTGCTTGTTTTAACCATAGAGTGACTTGATGTCAATTTAGCAACTCCCCGAGCCCTACTAATTCGAGCAAAGTAGTCCGAACTCGAAACTCCGTGGACGCCGTTTAATTCTTTCATTTTACATTTTATTAAGTTTTATTTATTTATTTTTTCAAAAGCACCGCTCAATCCTCGCCCGATTCGAATGGCGGATCCAAACCGGTCTTGCCATTCGACGCTTTTATTTATCTTATTAAAACGCGAATTAATTTATTAGTCGCAATATCAGTTTGTGGGTACTGAAAATCATTTCATAAATTTCAAGCAATTCGGGTAGGCCCTAAAGATATTCGTTACAAAGAAGGCATTCATGCCTTTCAAAATGATATACAAAATCGTTGCACCAAGCCAACCTCGTTCGGGAAAAATCAAAGTCCAATTGCTCAAAAGCAGATGATATGCAAAAGACTTTCGAGTATACTTATACGCCGCACTCTCTTATGACTCTCGCTACCGCACGATCTTGTCTCCCCTTCCCGTCTACCAAACCCGCGATAGATAAAACTATACGCTAAGCATTTTTCATGCTAGTGTCTCTATACAATTATATTCCAATATTCATCAAATCAAGATGAACTTAACATTAAACCATGCCTATTAATTCAACAAATACTCATGCTATTTAATTTTTTCATGCTTTCAATTTCTAAATAATTTACCAAATCATATCAGTGGTACTTCTAAAATGCAACACCATTTCATTAACTAATTATGAGATTTAAGCATATACATAAAATCTCATTACACTGTCAATGTTGGCTTATTTCACTAATTATTCAATTACACTTCACGATTCGCTTTGATGAATCCGCTTTATTTTTATTCCCAGAATGTGCTTAAGCACATTTAACAATCTCGTCTCTCATCATGACGGATGTCGCTTTGCACCCCGACATGTGGTATCACTTAAATGCCATATGCCATCATGATCGATGCCGATTGCGCATCCCCGCCAAGTGGGACATTTCTTCAATGCCATACGCCATCATGATCCGATGCCATTATGCATCCCCGCCAAGTGGCGGACAAATTCTGGTGCCTTGTGACGCGATGCCGATTGCATCCCGTCAAAGCGCTCATTCGGTATATCAATGCAATTCAAGATGTCAGGTATTGACCGATTCATTTACATTTCGATGACAATCCATTCATTCTGCCAGATATCACAATTCACCCCATATTCACTTTCAGATTCTTCTTTTCTGCATTATACTCAATTTATGTACTCATTTATATACACACCACATACTCCGCTTCATACTCAATTCATGCACCACACACTATATGCTTGGTAAACTACCAAAATACTTAACATAAGAATGTAGTCGCAGGAACAACATGCAAAACTTCTGAATCAAGAATAGGATTCAGCTGAACAAACCCTAAATCTTTGCACTTTGATTCCAATACTTGGAATCAATTCATTTGGCTTTTCCTCTCAAGGCCACCCCTATTCCAAACCATTAAAGAACAATATTATTCAAGGTACTAGTAGCTGGTTAGGATTGGATTTTTCTGAGTGCAATTATGAGTTCCAATTTAAACAGTTATATATAGATGGGATTCTTGACTCAATGGGGTTTTTACATACAGAGTGCAAAGAACACTCGAATCGGAGTTCTGACGTAGGAGTTAGGACCTTCCGAAAGCTGGAGGTCATACACAAACAATCCTGAACTCCACTGCTGCACTCTAATCCTGATTTGAGCTCGTCTATCACCTCGGTCAAATGATCTCTATATCCTAGGTCAAGACTATTCTCGACTAATGGCTTTCCATGTATCCAAGAACACCCAACCTGAGTTCCAAATGAAGGATATGACCTTCTAATTTGAGGTCATGCAAAGGTAGTCAACCCCGACTTTAGCCGACCTGAACTGGACGAGTCAAAGACCGGGCGACGAGCCCATTCAAACACCTCTGGCCTGACATCTAACATCCCTCCTCAGGCATATGAATGTATTCTCGACTCCATGGCTTTCCATTGCAGTCCAAGAACACCCAAATAGAGTTCAAATCAAGGGTGATATGACCCGGGGTTGGAGGTCATACATAGCCAACTTGATCAGCCGACCTGAACTGACGGTGGAAAACTGTTTACCCAGCATCGGCTTCGACGACCATCGCTGATCTTACCACCGCTGACGGCATCATCGCTGATTTACCCACTATTTGACACACCGCTGACTGTTCACCGCGGACGAGCACCGCCGCGACGAGCACCACGGATCATTAATTCGCTTGATCACCACCGCTGGATCACCACCGCGACTAATTACCGCTTGACGACACCGCTGACGACCACCGCTCCACACTCTCGCTTGACGGCACCACCAATTCATTTGGATCGTTTCAGTAAAAGACCATAACTTGGTCTACGTAAGTCCAATTGAAGAAATTCGCGTTTCAACATCGTTCATCGACGCTAAGCACAATTTACAGAAGGATCCATTTCCAAATTCTCTTTATTTCTGATCCAAAACCCGTCGGTAAAGGGTACGCTAGTTGACCAAACTCGGATAAATCGACCCTATCAGATTTAGCTGGGCTGACTCTCAAAGAAAAGGACTGTAACTTAGTCACAGAGGTCCAAACTGAGAAATCTAAAAGCCTAACATCAAGTTGTACTGATGTGGCCAATTTACTAGAAGGACACACTCACAAATCCCCTTCACTTCGTGCACTCCCAAAATCGCCTCTATGTTCAAGCAACACAAGACTACCACATACGTGGCACCTTCCCATGGTTTAAAACGCACCTCAAACTTTCCCCCTATACGATAACTACCCAACAATCCTTAGGGTAGAAGAAGACCAAGTAGGAGAAGACCTACCCATGGAGTTTGTCGTAAAGTCCTGCTCCTGCCTCTCTACTTGTGCCTTGCTTCTCACTAGGAAGGACTTCCCTTCTCGTGTTTTTCCTCACGGAGACTTATGGTTCGATCGTCAAAAATCTGTAGAGAAGCAGGAGCTCTTTCTCTAACTTTCCCTTTTCTATTTTTCTTTTCTTCTCTGGATCACTCTTAATCGTATTTTAAAAAGGAGAAGCTTCCTCCCTCTTTCCTACATGCCACATGTCATTTTTGATTTTTTCCTTTTACTCATTTATTTCTCCTAATATCACTTAGACATATAAACTTATTTAAGCACCGACCTTGGGTCCCCATTTACAATTTCTATATTTTTTCACTTGGGTTCATTTCGAATTCAACAATCATCTAATCAATATTAAAAAAATTTTTAAAATATTCAAGTTAATTAATTATACTCGAATATATAATAATTTTTATTATAAAACTTCTCTAGTGGTATTTTTGAGGCTAATCGGCTATTACTTTTCTTTCCTCTTGTCTCGGGAATGACCTTCGGGTTGTTCCAGTCATATTTCTTCCAAATCTCCGCTTAAGAAGGCCGCCACATCCATTTGATGATTTCTGCTTATACACCTCATCGCATAAAGAATTAGCATCCTTATGATGTAATTTACTAACAGAATAAGTATCAAAATAGTTAAGACCTTCTCGCTAAGCCATCCTTACTACAAGCCTAGCCTTATTTTATCAATAGCACCATCCGCTGCTTTCCTCTTCTTGAAAATCCACTGTTAATGTAAAGGGTTTATTACTGTGAGGAAGGTCAACCAATTTCTATGTGTATGATTCGGTCAAGCATTTGGATTCAACTTCTCACTATTGATAACTTCTTGCAGGGGCTTCGCGGTTTCACAAAATTTTCAATGTCCTGAGGTTCATTTTCCAACGATACGTTAAGAAATCAGTCCAAAAGACGTGTCCTTTTGTCTTTTACTGTTACCCAGTTCATCCTCAATCGATCACTTCTAGATATGTATCTCGAGACCCTTATTATTATCAATTGACTCATACTATGTTATACGGAAACATATTTTCTCAAAGAACGCCCCTGATTCAATGATCGTATTGACATGTATATCCGGTATCTCCGACTCAGGAACAAGAAAATGATATGCATTGCTATTCTGAGCATAACTGGAGCAAAGACACAAATAATAAATTTTCGTCCTACTCTAACCTTGTGTTTAGAACCGTAACTAATAAACACCCCCACACTTTGAGATACATCTAGTTAGGCATTCCGCTCTTCCATTTCTCATGTGAGTTTGTCAGGTCTTTCAACAGGTACTCTATTTAAAATAAAATTCGCTGTCAAAACAGCTTCCCCCACAAATTCTCGTGGTAAACTTAACTATCTCAACAATGCATTCATTGTTTCCTTTAAAGACCGGTTTTTCCTTTCTCCGCCACCTAGCCAGGATCAGGGTGTATAGAGCAAGCCATATGAACGATAATTAACCCAGACAAATTTCCTCAAATGGAAATTTGTATTCACCTCCTCTCGTCACTCCTTATGATTTTAATTTTCTTTTGTTCAATCGTAGTTTCAACTCGCCTTTATAGTTTTAAAAGCATTCACAAACTTCATCTTTGCTATCACTACAAATAATATAACAATACGCGAGCAAATATCTATAAAAGTAATAAAATACTTATTACCACTCGACTAAGATTAGATTTCATATCGCATATATATGTGTGTATTAAATCTAAAGGTTCTAAAGGTCATTATCTACAGAGTGGAAAGGGGGTTTAGAAAATTTAGATTCAACACACACTCGCATTTCTCACTTAGACAAATAAAATTCTAAGAATAAATCCCATATTCATTAATTTCTTTTATTTGACTCTAGTTAATCGTGTCCTAGTCTAGCATGCCAAATGTTAAGACTCAAGCACATAAGAAGAAGCTAAATTTTATTCAAATCATCCTTGGTTACAATACCATTACATCTAGTTTGAACAAACCATCTACCGTATAACCCTTTCTTACATACATCTCATTTTTTTGAGAATACAACTTGCCGATACAAAAACCAACTTGAAGCCATTCTGTTATGAGATCCTCGGGACACTAAATTCTTGCGAACATCCGCACATGCACATTAATTAGTGTCAATGCTACTCTTTCCAGATGTCATCTTTAGAGCAATCTTTTCCGACACCTTCAACCTGGGGAGGTCGATGACTACCCATATGCCTTTTCATCACCCCACCTGTGCAGGACGAAACATCGATAATATGTTTGCACGTATGTGACGAAGGTTCCAGCGATCAATCCACCACTCCTCGGGTTTCCCACCATTACACTGAATATCACACAGCCGATTGATATCATCAACACCATTGATCTTTCCACCACATTAGCCTCGCGCTTGTCTTTTCGCTCGCAGCCTTTGGCCCGATGTCCGCATTTGCCACACCGGGGCTATAATTTGCCAACGAACTTCTTAGCCCGTCAATCCCTCTCCGCACTCGCTGCATTCTCTTCAGCTGGCCAGGATCCTTCAACAACATCGCCTCGAAACTTCTAGATTCTTCCTAACTTTCTTCTCAGGCATGTACTTATTGTCTTCCTCAATCCTCAACCGAACAATCAAGTCTTCAAGTGATAGCTCCTTTCTCTCTTGTGTTTCGAGATAATTCTCAAATCCTCCGTGATGGTGGTAGTTTTCAATGAACGCATGTACCTACTTGAAATGTCTCACTTGTCATTCTTCAAGATGAATATCATGCACAATCACTTGAAAGTTTTCTTGAACCTCGACTTAAGATTCGCCTCTTGAATCAACCATCTTAAGTCTAGAAATTTCATCGACAATGAATTTCTTCAACCGACATCTTCGGTTTTTGTGATTTCTGTCTAAACTATCCCATAACTCCTTAGTCGTTTTCAGCAGACTATAGACGTTATAGAAAGTATTTCCCAGACCGTTGAGGACATAGTTGCGACACAGGAAGTCAGAGTGATTCCATGCATCCACAACAACCAACTTTTCTTTATTTGTTTCTCCAACGTCCAATTTAGGACCATCCTTATTGAGAAATCTTGCCAAGTTCAAGGTTGTGAGATAGAACAACATCTTTTGTTGCCATCTCTTGAAATCGGTACCATTGAACCTTTATGACTTTTCTCTATGATTCGGAATAGGGTTAACCGAAGTCGAAGGCGACGCCATTTCTGAAGGATAAGGAACAAAACATATTCAAAATTTGAATACGAACAGAAACGAAAAAGTGTACGTAAACCGACATAATCTAAGAAGGAGGCGTTCGCTCAAAATTTAATACGAATGTAACTGTAATACGACCGTTTGTTGGAAAATTTGAATGATTTACTAAATTGTATTAAAACGAATGGTAGTGTAATACCAAATCGCTCGTTAAAAGAAATTTGAATACAAATGTGAAACCGAAAGAATCGCAGCCTTAAAATTTGAATACAATGCGAACGAAAAACCGCAATCTTTCAAAATTTGAATAACGTAAAACGAAAAACCGCGCCTTCAAAATTTGAATATAACATAAACGAAAAAACTGTAGTCTTCAAAAATTTGAATACAACAGAAACTAAAATTGCAGTGGAGAAACAAAAAAAAAATTTGAATACAGAAAGAAATATTTTAATACAAAACTCCGTAGTACGTAAAACGAATGTAATACCCGCGAATCGAAAAACTGTAACCAATGCAAGCTGGCGACATAAACTTAAAAATAAATAAATCGCAAACGAACACAACAAAATTCGCGGAATTTAAAAAATCAGAATTCAATGTAAGCAAAGAGATTAAAACGAAAAAAAAATAAAAATTCCAGAACGAACACAACAAAGGCTCGTGGAACGAAAAATCTAGAATTAACAAAAGCAAGATAGAAACGAAAAAAAAAAATTCCAGAACGAACACAACCAAATTTAGAACGAAAAAAATTTGTAACTAATGCAGCAAAGACGTAAACGAAAAAAAAAATCGGTAAACGAACACATCCAAATTCGTCTTAAGAGCAAACGCTTCGTCACGCATCTACGTGATAATTTCTAAGTGTTTGTTTGCACTGCAGGTTTATTTCCTTCATATTTTCATTGTTCTTGGTTTTTGAACGAACACTAACTACAACAGTGCAACCCATCAATGACTGCAATTTTATTTTCACCAGACCACCCACGCGGACCAACCCATTGCTGAATAGAAACAAGATGCAGATGATGATCATTTAGACTGCACCCATCTCTGCTCTCCAAACCTTTCTTCCCTGATCTTCATTAATGACATGTCTGTGCATACGGAAAACTCTTTCCCTCATCTTCGTTACTTGATAATGCTTCACAGTATATAACGGATATAAATAAAATGATGTCTTTATACCAAAAGTATTTTGTTCTTGTGGAGAGTGGAACTGGTTCTGACCCGTTCAACTCTCACTCGCAAATGAGCATCACAACGCATTTCTGTTCATGTTAACTCCCAGCCCATGTGGATTGCGTCAGGTCAAAAGAGAATTAGGCAAAATCTTAAAAAATACCATAAAAATAATTTCAAGAATTCTATTATCCTTAGAATAAAAATAAATAATACATTATTATATAATAATAATAAATACATGATTGAGTTTAAATAATATAATAATAATAAATAAAACTTAAATAAATAATATATTTTTTAATACACTTTTGGGCTTCAACTTTCAAGATAAGAATTGTCTCTGCCTGAAATAACTGTAGACCCTCTCCTCTTTATGCCCTATGTGGTTTAATGATGAACGTTCTACCACTTAAGATAGATATGATTAACAATTTTTTTACCATATTTTCTATTTAAATTATTAAATTTTTAGAATGTTAACAACATAAATTTCATTTGTATATCGAATAAATTTTTTTTTCAAAATACATTTCAACAAAGATAATAATGAAATATCTTATTTATTTTGAAAACTATTTTGTTGTAAGATTAGTGTTAAATAAATGTATACTTTTATTAATTATTTTAAAATAACAATATTTTGTTATTAACATTAGTTTAAGTAATTATTAAAAGCATTAGTTTGAATAATAAAATTGTTTGTTGTAAAAGTAATACATATTTTAAAAATAATATTGATAATTTAGTTATTTAATTTAATTTATAAACTAGTACAACTTCATTTTTCTCATTTTTATAGTTTTTTTTTTAAAATTCATATCTTTAATTTTAAAATAAAAATAGATATGATTAAATAAAATTTAAAGGATAAATACAAAAAAAAAAAAAAAAAGAAATTGTAAATTATTATAATCTGTTAGCATTTATAATATAATTCTTATGTGTTTTATGTAAATATAAATGCTAGATTTGCACCAATATTTTATAAGAAAGCTCTCATCCCCCATTTGTTTATGTTTTGTAGGATTAGGGGAAGGAAGACTGCTAATGCGATGGAGAAACCAAGTGAAGAGAAAGTTGTTGTCTCCCGTTAAAGAGGCTGCTTGGTTGGGCGCTGAGAGGCGACGCTCACCAAGGAGAAAAAGGCTTGCAACAAGAAGCAAAGAGGAAGTCTCAAGTTCACACAATAAGTGGTCGTCCCTTCCTTCCAACTGGCCAAGCGAGGGGACGCCATAGAGAACGACACATTAACTTAACATTGCGGCCCATTTCAAACATATTATATTCATGAAGACATAAACTTGTAAAACTACTACCATAGTGGGTGTTTAAAATCTGTCCTGCATATATGTCCGAGTCCAACTACTTGTCTTTTACTGACAAGTCAGACTGCCTCCAATATATTACGCTGATACTTTATTACACCAAAACCACCTGATACCTACATCGGGATCGACTAACGCCATATTGGTCCCATGAAATACGGTATGTCCTCAGGATATTTTTAAGAGACCTACACAGATGAACACTCCATATGCTGCTTCTTCCCGTTTAGTGGAAAACAGGATAACATATATGGGATCACTAGAAGCGCAACCTCTAATTATAAAGATATACTAGCGTTATCGGTATTAATCAGATGTCTAAATCTCCCAGATAGACATAAACATGGTTTATGATCGGAGGTATGAGGTATGGTCACATGAACAAAACGAGATAGCCCATCATCATGATCGATTGCTTTATTTTTGGCGGTTCATTATTCAGATACTTATCATATAAATATTTGTTCGTGATACCAAGAACAACGCACGAGAGGGACAAACAACAGGATACTCAAGATACAATACACACTCGACGTAAATGTAGGGAACACTAAACAGACGTGCCTAGCAACACGAAACATGAGTACCAGAAGACTATGCAGGAGTGCGATAACATCAATGGGGATGCTGCCTATCACACAAAATAGAATGCTGGTAAAGACTGGGGACAAAGAGTGTCAAGCACTAAATAAATGTGCCTATTCATTCACTATTCGGTCTGCGAGGCAAGGCTACAATTATATACAGAGCATTTTATTCGGGCTTTAATAACATTCATGTAGTTGTGTAACCCAAAATGCAAGAATTCATATCCATTTCCTAATGGTTACCCTGATCCCCCATTTGCTTAGGTTTTATAGGAATAGCAATCAAGCAAGCAATGTAGAAAATAAGAAACAAAGCATGTCTAGAAGAACTAGTTCGCCGAGGTGAGGAGGTTTGACTAGGTAGAGCAGCATATGGTTCAGAGACATGGGCTGAGCCAGTATTCGACTCTTTCGCTAGGCGAGCACTCCTTAGCCTAGGCGGAGAGGCGTCGGACTAGAATAGAAATGAGGCATTTTTGCCCTATTTCCCTGGACACATCCAATCCAAAACAAAAAAAATTCAAACCAAATCACAAAACCCTACTCAAGCCAACCAAAAACATATTTATGGAAGAGTTAGGGTTTTCCTAACACACACATAAACAAAAGAGTTAAGATAGTTTCCTAACCTCGTTTTCTCAAAGACTTTAACCAGCCTTTTTCGCCTTTTCCTTATCTTCTTTCTTTCATTCCTTTACTTGATCAAGTAGAACCCAAACAAAAGGAGAAAAAGCAAACCAAGAATTTGGTTCCTCTCCGAATCGTATGGCTTAACCCCAAAGCCAAATATGAAGACTTTCTTTTCTAGAATGAAATTTGTTGTCTTAAGGATCGGCTCAAACTTTTAGCCTCTATTTAGTCCTTTTCCTATTTCTTCAATTTGAAAATTAACTATCAAAATTCTACCTTAGCATATAAATCTTTAACTTAGTGTCCATTAAGTCCCCACTTGACAATTTACCATTTTCTCTTGACTTCTTTAATAAGTCCTAAGTATATCCTTGTTCACACTTAACTATTAGATTTCCGAAAAACACAAATTTGATTTCCATTATACCTTAAACATGTCATAAAACTATTAGGGTATAATTTGGGGTGTTACAAAGAGGTTCACCTCAGCAAAGGAAGGACGAATCATAAGACAACTCTAGGGTTCGCTAAGGCGAAGAAGCCTTCACAACAACGAAGGACGGTGGGCTGGACTAGCAAACAACGATTTTTGAGCCCATCATTGGCCTATTTTCCAAGGCCTATAAATGTATGTATTTTAGACTTGTTTAGGGTTTGGTTTTTGAGGGAGAACACCCTGCTTAGGCTTCTCTTTCTTCTTTCTCGAATCACTTAGAAGGTTAGGATTTCAATCATTTTTACTTGATTTGCGTAATATTAGAATCCATCACTGAGAGGACCTCCTACAACCTCGAGCTAAGTTTGGAGCATTTATCTCATATTCGTTTCTGCATTCTAACTCTCAAATTTCTCATCTCTTTCATTATTATGGATTTAATATTATGATTTTGATAGAGGGGTTGTAATGAGTAAATAAACTTTCCTCTGGGGAAATGATTGTCAGTTCTGAAACAACCAACATGAAGGTAATTATCTCTATCCTTATTGGAAACTTACCCTTTATATTCTTAACCATAAAATAGATCAATTTGACCAAAAACAACCATATAAGAGACCAAATTGATATTATGATTTTGCCCGCATAATGGATAGCTATTAGCTTCTGACCAAAAGTTGAATTTTCAAAACAAGCCTCGATTGGAGCATAATTGATGAAACACGAATTTCTTGCTTCTTTTGTCCCTTTTAGACCACTAAATTCTGTGTGGATGATCACCATCAATAGCCTTGATGATGTTTTACGATCTTTGACTTCTTTGTTTATTCTCACCCTCTAGCTCGACTTTGCCCCAACCTCTCTTACTGTCAGTCGCCTCAACAGAACTTTCCATATTCATTTAGTACCCCTCTTGAAACTTCTTGGCCCTTGCTCTTGTAATAGCCCAATTGGAATTCTGAAGTGACTATTGTTCTTTGATTCTCATCACACAAGAACCAAATAGTGATCAGGAGCGAAAGGCAAGAGTAGTAAGGACATTAGAGTGAGTAAAAGCCAAATAAATTTTGTGTGAAAACACAAGTGAACTGAGTGAATCATTCTTTGAGTGAAAACACGTGAGGGAGTGATTTGTAAGGTCCTATTTTTTTTCTAACCTTGTTTGTAACAATATGTCAAACGACCTACATCCCAAAGCCATCTGGAGATGAGTACCTCCCTTAACTAGCGAAATAAAAATAATGTTTAGGACTGAGTTGGAGCAATTCCATGAGAGGGTAGAGCAAAGCTTGGAGTAGCCATGAAACCCTCCAACAGGACTTAGAAGAGATAAGGTTCCAAGAAGAAGGGTGCGATTAGAAGAAGAAGAGTATGAAGGGGATGGTTTTGAGGATGAGATCGATCAAGATCTCGCCTGTTAAAGGGTAGGAGGTATGGGAAGACTTAGAGAAGCTAGGAATCGGAAGATAATAATTTAGGGTAGCATTAAGATGAAGATTCCATTGCTTCAAGGAAATAATGACCGAGGCATATCTTGAGAGTGAGAGAAGGTGGAGTTGGTTTTTTTATTATACAATTATTCCAAAATAAGAGAGGCGTGAAGCTACCGCTATAGAGTTCTCTGATTATGCCATATAGTTTGATGGGACTAACTATAAGTGAATAAGAGAATAAATAGTATTTCAGCGGTGGAGACATGGGAAGAGATGAAGAGTGTGATGTGGAAGCGATTTGTCCCAACATATTAATACCGGGAGTTGTACAACAAGTTGCAAAACCTGAAGCAAGGCAACCTTATTGTGGAGGAGTATTATAAGGAGATGGAGGTTGTCATGGTTAGAGGGAATATTGAAGAAGATAGAGAAGCTAAAATGGTGAGGTTTCTAGCTGGTTTAAATCGGGATATTCAAAATGTAGTGGAATTACAACATTATGTGGAGTTGGAGGACATGGTGCATATGACTATCAAGATTTAGAATCAAGTTAAGAGGAGGGGCAGTGGCAACACATGTTCTGCACTTAGTCCAAGTTCATCCATTTGGAAGTCGAATCAATGGAGGAAGGAAGAGAAGCAATCCAATGCCAATCCTAAATAGGAGCAAAAACAAGAGGTAACCAGCCAGGGAAATCAAGGTAAATCTGATTCTTCCACTACTTAGGAATCGTGATATTCAGTGTTTTAAATGCTAAGGCATAGGTCATATATCAATTCAATGTTCGAAAAAAAGGGTTATGGTGATGCGAGACAATGGTGAGATTGAAGCAGACAATGAATCAGATTATGATTCTATGCTAGAGAATGCCGATGATGAGGAGTATGCGGCCCAAAAAGAATTGTTGGTGGCAAGGAGGCTTTAAGTGTGCAAGCCAAGGAAGATGACGAGGTGCAACGGGAGAACATTTTTCACACTAGGTGCCGCATCCAAAACAAGATATGTAGTGTGATCATTGATGGTGGGAGTTGCACTAATGTCGCTAGCACAACCCTGGTGGAGAAATTAGGGCTACCAACAAGTGAGCATCCTCGACCTTATAAATTGCAATGGTTGAATGATAGTAGGGAGGTAAGGGTGAATAAACAAGTGTTAATTTATTTTAGCATTGGAAAATACAACGATGAAGTTTTGATTGATGTAGTCCGATGCAAGTTGGACACTTATTATTAGGAAGACTATGACAATTTGATAGGAAAGTTAAGCATGACGACTTCACCAATAGTACTCATTCGTGCATAACCAACAGACAATCACTCTTATTCCTTTGACACCAAGTCAGGTTTATGAAGAGATAAAGTGAGGTTGCAAAAAGAGAGCGAACAAAAGAAAAAAGTGAAAAAGTGATGCAAGGTCGTCTGACCGATCGACTACAAATGATACTTCTGGGATCGCTCTAAGGAACGCCTGGTGGGAAAAGTGGAAGACGCCACAATCACTCACTGAATGATCGACATCAAGTCGATGGGATGAAGATGCCACAATCAACTGAAGGGTTGATTGATAACCAATGGATGAAGACGCCACAATCAACTATGGAAAGGTTGATTGATAAGTCGAGAATAGTGAAGACGCCACAATCAACTATGGAAGGGCTAATTGATAAGTCGATGGAATGAAGACGCCACAATCAACTATGGAAAGGTTGATTGGTAAGTCGATGGAATGAAGATGCCACAATCAACTATAGAAGGGTTGATTGATAAGTCGATAGATGGTCGCACGAAAAAATCTAATAAGCTCAAAAGTTCTTTCGAGAACCAAAGAGGCTAAGACTTTCACAATTTTTAATTCATATTGTTATGTATAATTAAACATGCCTTTTATATAGGCTAAAACAAGAAAGAAATTAGAACAAAAATATCTACTACACCTTAACCTAAATCACACCTAAACATAAAAAAGGAAACAAATCTAAATAAAAAATAAACTAAGGAAAATAATAATAAATAAATAAACTAAAAGGATAGTAAAACAACTCGGGCAAGCAAAACCACATATAACTGACATAAAACATCCCAAATACGTCAGATTCTTCTGTAACTTGAATTAACATATCGAGTGCATCTGATCTTCTTTCCTTTATTCTCAAACCTCATTTTTGAACTTTAATCGCAACCTTAGAAGTCATGCCTCGACTTTGCATCATTATCCTTCGAGAAAGATTTGTCCCCAAATCTTCATCGACATAAATGGATTTTTTTCCTTTTTTTTTGAAAAATAAAACCTTAAAAAATAAGCAAACCGACGAGAACCAATGACACAATTTGATGCAAGGCCGTCTAACTCACTCAACCTCGCAATAGGATACTCTCTTTGACTTCTACGATCATGTTTGAAGGGGAAAAATGAAGATGTCATAATCAATTATGGAATGATTGATTGAAAAGTCAATGGGATGAAGACGCTACAATCAACTATGGAAGGGTTGATTGATAAGTTGATGAGATGAAGATGCCACAATCAACTATGGATGGGTTGATTGATAAATCGATTGGATTAAGATGCCAAAATAAACTATGGAAAAGTTTATTGATAAGTCGGGAATAGTGAAGACACTATAATCAACTATGGAAGGACTGATTGATAAGTCGATGGAATGAAGACACCACAATCAACTATGGAAATGTTGATTGATAAGTCGATGGAATGACACTACAATCAACTATGGAAGGGTTGATTGTTAAGTAGATAGGATGAATGGCACGAAAAAATCCAATAAGTTCAAAAGTTCTTTGGAGAACCAAAGAGGTATGACTCTCACACTTTGAATTCATATTCTTCTGTATAATTACATTATAAACATGCCTTTCTATAGCTAAAAAACTGTGAAAAGGAAATAAAACAAAACATATAATTACATTATAAACATGCCTTTATATAGCTAAAACTAGAAAGGAAATAAAACAAAATATCTGATGCAATCTTTAACCTAAATCACACCTAAAAAAAGAAAAAGAAACAAATTTAAATAAAAATAAACTAAGGAAAATAAATAAATAAATAAATAAACTAAAAGGAAAGTAAAACAACTTGGCATTAGGCATGCTAATGATGCGAGCTGAGTCAGTTTAGCCGAAGCTCGACTTAACTCGAAAAACTCGTGCGAAATTTGAAAACGGGGTTCGAATCGAACTTGAAAACTCAAACCCGCTTGAACTCGGGAACAAACTTGACTCGAGCTCGAACTTGAACTCAACTTGCTTGAACCTCGAATCGGTAGCCCTCGAATTGATATTGGACCATGTCATTTTCAAAATTGAGTCTCCTGGTTGTTATCATGTAAAATGAGGAACATGAATCATGGAAACAAACTACGGTGAGTCCAGAAACACAGAAATTAGCATTAGCAATCACTACATCATCATAGAACTTTAGCTTTAAGTCATCTATTACCATGGACACCCACGTTTATAAAAAAGGAGAGAAAAATATTTTCGTATACCTTCAATAAAGAAAAATATTTAACCTATTGGTCGATTAGATAATGTTTATAATTTATGTTATTTATGTTATTTATTTATTATTTAACATGATTGAAAGCATTGGAGAAGAATCTCGATAGTCATGCTCCATTATTTAAAATTTTATTCTTCTTCATCCCAAATTTGAAAAAAAAAAGGTTGGGAAGGTAGGGGATGGGTATAATCCTTCACTTAATTTTAAATTCATGAAAAGTTTAAAATAAATATATTTATGGGATTTCTCATTAACATTTCATGCCATGTCCAATTTTTTTTTAAGAAAATTAATTATTTTTAAAATAAATATATTTATAACTAAATAAATAATAAAATTTATGATTTTTTAAGAATAAAAATATAGATATATTATTTATGCCATCTACTAGTAGAGATATAAATTTTTTTTAAAAATTTAAAAATTTTATATACAAAAAATTCGAAGTTTTTGAGAGCTGAGTCGAGTTAAGGAGTCATCGACTCGACTCAAGACATTTCGAGTCGAGCTCACTAAACCAAGTTTTAACAAAGCTAATCGAGTCGAGTTCAAGAATGAGTTGTCTCTGGCTCTGACAGCTAATCCCTGTTACATGCAAGTCATACAATCTATCTAGAAAACATCCCAAATACGTCTAGATTCTTCTAGAACTTGAATTAGCATATTGAGTGCATCCTTGATCTTCTTTCCTTTTACTCTCAAAACTTGCCTTTTTGGAACTTTAACTACAACCTTAGAAGTCATGCATTGACTTTGCATCAAAACGAGAGTGAACAAAAGAAATAGAGTGAAAAAAAATGAGTGAAAATTTAAGAGAAAGAGAGAGAGAGACCGAGAAAAATGTGAGAAAAAAAGAGGGCATAATTGAACGATGGGAGAAAAATAGAGGAAAAAACCAATTTCTCATGCAAAGGCAAGGAGGTTAAGAGCATTATTCTTAAACGAGCTTATCATATACTTTGTACAAAGAGGCCCTTAACCACTCAATCAACTTGACACTTCTTCCTAGTTCAATTATCTCTCTTTTGCAGGAATTTGAGGATGACTTTCCTAAGGAAATCCCAAAGGGATTACCTCCTATCCGAGGGATTGAATATCAAATTGATTTTGTGCTTGTGGCTTCCATTCCAAATTGACTTGCTTATAGGAGTAATCCTGAGGAGACAAAGGAACTCCAAAAGCAAGTTGGTGAATTGATAGAAAAAGGGGTATGTGAGGGAAAGCATGAGTCCTTGCGCTGTTCCGATGATTTTCGTTCCTAAGAAGGATGGGTTGTGAGGATGTATGTTAGAATATTTTGCTTCATCAATAACATACAAAGAAAAGCATCGTCATCCCATTCCTGCTAGATGATATGTTTGATGAGTTTCAGTTCTTGTATCTTTCCAAAATTGATTTGAGGCGGATATCATCAAATTAGAATGAAAGAAGGCAATGAATTGAAAATTAAAAAGCCTCAAAACAAAATATGGTTTATATGAGGTTATTATGCCTGGGGTTAACTAATGTAACAGCAATTCATGAGATTAATGAACCACGTTTTGCATGGCTTTATTGGAAAATTGTGGTTGTCTATTTGGATGATATCCTCATTTATAGCAAGAACTTAGATGATCATTTGATTCATTTAAAAAATTGTTTTGGATGTGCTTCGAAAAGAAAGATTGTTTCCTAACCTTAAGAAGTGCACATTTGCACCGATAGGTCGTTTGCTTTGTTATTTGTGCACAAGGAATGCAGGTTGATGAAGAAAAGGTTCGTGCGATTCAAGAATGGCCAAGTCCAACAAGTGTAAGTAAAGTTCGAAGTTTTCATGGACTTGCAAGTTTTTATCGATGGTTTGTAAAGGACTTCAGCAGCATAACCGCACGATAACCGAAGTCATCAAGAAGAATGTTGGGTTTAAGTGGGGAGAAGAGCAAGAAAAAAATTCCAACTGATTAAGGAAAAACTAACTTATGCTCCTTTAGTTGCTTTACCTAACTATGCAAAAACTTTTGAGGTTGAATGTGATGCTTTAGGTTTAGATAGCACAGCTCTTATGCAAGAAGGATCTTACCCATTGCATATTTTAGCGAAAAGCTGCTGGGCAATCGGTCCTTGAAATACCCTACCTATGACAAAGAGTCAGATGCATTAGTTCTGGACTCGGAAACTTGACAACATTATCTTCGCCTAAGGAATTTAGGGACCACACTCGACCACAAGCTCGCCACATTTTGAAGGCTCAACACAAGTTGAATAAAAGACATGCACGATAGATGGAGTTCGTAGAAACATTTCCATATGTCATCCGCTACAAACAAGATAAGGAAAACATTGTTGTCGATGCACTTTCACGGAGGTATGCCCCAATCTCTACACTTGATGCTAAATTGCTTGGTTTTGAACACATTAAAGAATTGTACCCATTGGACCAAGATTTTAGTGAAGATTATGCTTGTTGTGAAAGGGCAGCCCATGACAAGTTCTTTAGACATGATGGATTCTTGTTTCGGGAAAATAAGTTGTGCATCCCTAATTGTTCAATTTGGGATTTGTTAGTGAGGGAGTCTCATGGTGGAGGATTGATGGGACATTTTGAGGTAGCCAAGACTTTAGGGGTTTTGCAAGAACACTTTTATTAGCCTCACATGAAGAGGGATGTTGAGAGAATTACTGGGAGGTGTATCACATGTAGGCAAGCTAAATCCTGAGTGCAAACCCATGGCTTTTACACACCACTTCCTATTCTTAGTGAACCTTGGGTTGATATTTCAATGGACTTTGTGTTAGGTCTACCTAGGATTAGACGTGATAGGGATTCTATTTTTGTGGTTGTGGGTAGGTTTTCAAAGATGGCCTATTTTATCCCATGCCATAAAACGCATGATGCTTCATGTTGTAGATTTATTCTTAGTGGAAAGTTTGTGAGATAAAGCATGGTATGCCTGGGGACAAACCAATGGTAAGACCGAGGTAGTCAATAGGACTTTGTCTACTTTGTTTAGGAGCTATCATCATTAAAAAATAACATTAAAACATGGGAATTGCTAAGCATGTTTAGTTTGCTTATAATCAGATTCATACATTAAGCCAATAAATTTTTGCCTGAGATCGTGGTAATGGGTTTTAATCCATTAACCCCTTTGGATTTATCTTCTTTACTTATGTCTGAACATTTTAATTTAGATGGCAAAAAGAAAGTCGAATTTGTTAAGCATGTTTATGAGAAGGCAAGACTCAACATCGAGCGAAGGACAAAGCAATATATCAAACAAGCCAACAAAGGGCATCCTCGTTGCTCCGGGAACTAACAGATTGGTTTGTCTACAAGCAAAAAAAGATATCGCGACAAAGGCATTCCAAGATTCTTCTTAGGGGTGATGGCCCTTTTCAAGTCCTCTAGCATATCAATGATAATGTCTACAAGCTAGATTTGGCCGATGAGTATAATGTGGGTGCTACTCTTTTAATGTCACCGACTCTGAAATATTTGATGTAGTGACGACGAAAGACAAATCATTTTCAACAGAGGGGAATGGATGGAGGCATGGCTAGGAATGGAGTGAGGATTCACTTCAACGCATTTGACCGATGACACGAGCTAGAGCCAAGAGACTAGTTAGAAGGCATTGAAGTGTTTAATTCAGATGCTTAATGAAGAAGCTCATGTGTTCAACTCCAAAGAAGAAACAAAGATTTATCCATGCTACCAAGTGAATCCGAATCGACCGGGGAAGAGCCAAGACATTTTTTAACTTGATCTCAGGGTCGACGGCCGCTAAATTGCTCATGAATTGTTGCCGATTTCCGTGTTCTGACACGTTCCTGTCACAAATTATCGTTTTCTTTCCTGCGGATGCCAGTGGCGCGGCAGAAAATGTTATCTTCTTCGCTTTCGCCGTCACATTTATGCTTCCTTTTTATAAGCAGGGTCAATTTTGTTTTTGTTCTTCATTTTTGGGCCTATTTATAGCTTATATCCTTAATCTTCAATATTATCTTATAAATTGAGAGTTACAAATTTATCTTTTGGTTCTGGAAAGAATTTTTTCGAACTTACCTGGGGTTATTCTCAGAGCATTCAACCAAGACTTATCAACGGATCCTCGTCACCGAACAGGGCATTCACCTATACCAAGGTTCTTGCTTCCCTATAAGCAAAGGGTCGAGGTCATCCATCAAAGCCGAAGACTAGAACGGTTCTTTTGAGATTAATTTGATTACGGTCTCATCACAAGTTGGTGTGGTTTATATCAAATAGTTATTGTTAAAACTCCTATGTTACGTTATATCGACCATGTTTTTTTAAAGCTAAGGACTTTAGTTACAATATAGTAATCTGTCCTTAGATTTGACTTCATACTAAGAGCCAAGATATCGAATTTTATGGATTAATCTTTAAAAAAATATTAATTACTAAGCCGGTTACTTACAAAAATCAAATAAAGATTTTAGGCCAATATGAACCAAACCCACATGTACTATAGCCAAAACGTGGTTAGCAATTTGTCTTGATTTTATTCAAATCATAAATTTTGCACCCAACCTCTAAAAATCTGGGTAGCTGGTTTGGCCACCAAAATGAACCTATAGTCACAACTGAACTCTGCTATATCAATAGTTAAAATAAGCAAAAATTGAGTTTCGTATTGCCCAAAGTACATAATAACATGCTACTTTGATTAGTTTAGCCATTACAGAAGCAAAAAAGAAATAAACAAAAGAAGGATGTTAAAACAATCGAGGTATGTTAGGAATACGTTTTGTTTAAAATTTTGGGTTAATTACATAAATGTTGTCTTACTTTTCAATCTTTATATTTTGGTGTCTCAACTTTTATTTTTGTTCAATCAAGTATCTAAACTTTTTATTTTTTATATTTTGGTGTATCAACATTATTTTTGTTTTATTAAGTGACTAAACTTTTTTATTTTTTCTATTTTGGTATTTCAACTTTATTTTTGTTTAGTTAAATGTTTAAACTTTTAGTTTTTGTTCAATCAAGTGTTTCTTAACCAATAAAAACTTATTATGATATTTGAATTAGGAAAAATTGAATTCAAATGATATTCCAAGTCATATAAAATAATGAAATTACTTAAATGGCTTTTAATGAGGTGAAATGACAATATTATATTTTCCATATTATGTGTTTTACTATCTATTTGTTACAATAAAAAAGAAATTGATAAAATTGGCTACTATAGAATTGAGATAAAAAAAAACAAAAATATTCTTAAAAAATAAAATTAAAAAAAAAACAACTTTTAATTATCTTCTATGATATTTTCTAAGTATTATGTGAAAAATTATATATGAATAATTAAAATAAAACATTAGATATTAAAATTAATTTTTAAAATAATTAAATATTTTTTTCCTATCAAAAGTTAAAAAATAATTTAATTCACTTCAGACAGAACAAACAAATAATAAAACCCTAATGGAAAGGATAATATTGTCATTTCATTGCTAAAGGTCATTTAGGTAATGTCATCATTTTTATGTAGATAAAGAATGTTATTTGAATGCAATTTCGCTTATTCAAGTATTCTAACAAGTTTTAAAAGTTAATTTGAACAAAAAATTAAAAATTCAAATACTTCGATTGAAAAAATAAAGCCGGTACACCAAAATAAAAACCCGAAAAGTTTAGACACTTATCACAAACAGTTAGAGGATACAAAAATAGAAAATAAAAAGCTTAGACATATGATTTAACAAAAATAAAGTTAAGACATCAAAATAAAAATGAAAGAGTTGAGACATCATTTATATAATTAAGCCTAAAATTTTAAATTAGTAATTTTTGAAGTTGAAACCCTAGTTGCCCCTCATTTTCTCTCACCTATTCTCTTTTCTAGCCCCTTTTTAGTAAGCAATGAGGGGTGATTTTTTTTTTTTTGTCATTCTTAACCTAAAATCAATATTCTATATCTTTTCTATCATTTTTTTTCTCAATGCAGATTTATATTATTCTATTTCAATAAAGTGAACTCCCAAACATAATGAATTTTTAATTTATTTTTCATGATTTTGTTGACTTTGTTGCAGATAGTTGTGTCTTTTTAGTAGGATGGTTGATTTTTCATCACTTGTTACTTATTATTACATTAAATCATATCACTTGCTACTGCTAAATCAAATCATGATCGCACACAAAGTATGTAACGTGGTTAAATGTGTAGGCATTTTTAGCAATTATTATCGATATATAGGTTTCTGGAGTCGATTTATTATGCTATTAACTGCACGATGTTTTTTTTTTTTTTTTTTTTTTTTTTTCGTTTTAACAAATTTGATTATATGTTTCTATAGAATATATTACTAGTTTGAATCAATAAAACTATTTTTCTAAAAAATCGAGTGTCGTGAATGACTGCTAAAAGACTTATCGATATAATATCTTATATATTTATTCGATGTATTATCTAAAAAAATTATATTTAATTATTTCAAAAAAATATATTTTGATAGGGTTGAAAAATAAGGATTCAAAGGCCCACTAGCCAAGCCTCTCCAAAGAAGCGACGCATCCATCGCAATACTCTCGCCCTGGGCATCGACCCAAAAATGAGCTTCCAGCCCGCAGCCAAATACGATCTCGACAAATTGGGCGTCCATACTGAAGTAAGTCGATTGTGTTTTGGCCAATACGTAAAATGTAATAACCCCTAATAAAGACGCCATCCTACCGATCAAATCAAATCTTATCAATAAGGAAAGGAAATAATAAAGATCATCGCCAATGGATTCGCCCAATAAGGAAGGAAGATTATCCCAGATAAACTGTCATTTCCAAATACATTACTAAATCCGATATGGGTAATAAGAAAATCCCAACCAATGGGAGCGAGTCCTAATCACAATCCAACTGGTTGAGCATCTACTATAAATACAGGACCACCCCATCGGTGAAAGGTACGCACTCTCTTAGACGCCAAGGCTAAACAATCTAAGCAAAGCCTCTTTCTCTCGAAAAGAAATCGACTTAGGCACGGAGCGCCACGCAATACCCTCGCCGACCTTCCTTTTCCCTTGTTTTTAGAGGAGTGCTATGACCAAGGCTCAGTAGACTCAGATCAAGTAAAGCCAGTTGCGGCACGACCCACCCACTTCTGCATCCCACCCACAAACAATCCGGTCCAAATCCCCAACTAATTTCACACGCTCCAAAATTCGCCCGTTGAAAAAGCATCATCACCAAGGGCCACTGTGGAAACGATGCCAGCTCTTCATAAGTATAATCGATTTCTCGCCATATCGATGGTATCGACGAACACAAAGGAGCAACGCCTAATCCACAAAGGATGCGCAGATCCACTGTGCACGCGACAAGAGGGCCTTCCCGGGACAAGAGAAGCAATGCAAAGCCAATACGAACGGCGGGAAGCACTCCGCCGTCAACCAACGCCCGATAAGAGTTGTAACAGCTTACTCGTGACAAATGCAAAGATCCACTCGGAGACACCGACGCACCCAGAAGGTCATAACATTCCCAATCTACCTAAGGACGACGTCACCGTGATCTCCGAGGTGACGGCGAGGTAGTCCAAATTCAAATTGCAGGGCATGGACCACAATTAGCCTCATGAGGAAGAAAACGGGGCTAATGCCCTCGAGGATATGTCGAACTTAAGAACCACATCATCCCCCACCCCGACTTTAAGAGCAATCAAGGAGCAGAGGCTTAGAGCCTTCACCGTGAGCTCCTGGCCAGTGGTGAAGGATGTGGTTAAGGGACGCGCCCTGGACACTATGGATACCTTGGTACAACAAACTGAATCACCCTTCATAGCCGAGGTGTTACGCTTATCCACTAAATACATACCCTAGCGCTGGACTCGCTTTAGCAGATATTATAAGCTAAATATGAATTTAAAATAAAATGGAGAGACCAAATCAAAATTAGAGACAAGGGTAAAGTGGTCAATTTCCACTTGAGGACCCAAGGGCATTGAAGCCAAAAGATAATATGCCAAAACTAGAATCACAAGAAGTTATGGATTCACAAAATAGAGAAAATGATGGAATATAAATAGAAGAGAAATGGGGGACCAAGATGCAATTATGAAAACTTAAAGCAAAAAAAAAAAAAAAAAAAGGATTTGGCCGGCCAACGATGGCCTTAGCAAAACATGAGATTTAAGACCAAATTGTCCTACTTTCGAGAACAAAAAAAAAACGAATGAAGAGAGGAGAAGGAGAAGAAGAAGAAGAGAAGAGAAGAGAAGAAAGCAAGAGAAGAGAGGAGTTCAAGAAGGATTCAAAGGTATGGATTCTATGATTTTGGTATGGAAACTACTAAACTTGAGTATGGATTCTCAGTTTTGTATGGATACATTCCTATTCAAAAACCTAGGGTTTGTTAGAAATTCTAACCAAAGATGTATTGAAATTAGGCTGTTAAAACTCTAAAATGACATAAGATAGCTATAGAATCCTCTCTTAAGTTGGATTCACGTGTTTAATTGAGAATATGAGTTAGGGTTTAGAGCAACCCTAATCTAATCAACATATTTGTTTGTGTATGGGTCACAACTCATATTAGAGTGGTTTTTGAGAGAAAATCAAGAAAGGTTTTGATGAAGGATGCGGATCGAATGATAAATCGAGTAGAAAAGAGATCATAAGATGAATTTGAAGTGGTCTTCAAGTGTTTATGAAGCATAGAGTTGATTTAAGCAAAATATGGAAAAAAAAATGGAGAAATACACATTCTCGGGCATGTCATGTGTACCGTACAATTCTTCCGTAACTAATGTACGAGATACATGTGTTAGGGGTGTACCTAAGACACTGCTTCGCTCCCGCCACCAGCTTCGATTTTGGCCATAACTTGCTCATTTCTTATCCGATTTGAGTGATTCAAGTGGCCACTTAAAATAGACTTCAAGGAAAATCACACTTAAAGAAATAGGAATTGTCAAATTCTGGCTCTAAGGGGCCCAAAAATTCACTCAAAGTGGGGCCATGTGCAAGCCAAATTCTACTGCAGTTTTGATCATAGAGTAGTCCGGTTGTTTCGACGTGAATCTGAGTTTCGGGTGCTTTGAACAAGATCTCAATTGGAATAGAAGCTGTGCACCCAGGTTTAAATGAGCAAAGACCTAGTGTCAAATATGAAGTTAGAACCCCGGAACAATTAGTAATACGAACTGTTTCTAGTGTAATCTGGGTAAACCGACTAGTTGGGCACGAAAATGCCATAACTTTAGTTTGGATGATCCGATTGGATTGATTCCAATTTCTAAGTAAAGTAGAATCATAGAGGAATAAGAATACGTAAATGAGGTGTGATTTCATAGACATCATACTTTATAAGTATAGGAAGTGCCATATGTATGTAAGTAGAAACAAGGAAAAGTAGAAAAATTAAAAATGTAGATGTGTTCGGTGAACATGAAAATGATATGGAAAATGAAAATGAAAACGAATTGAAAACGAATGTGAACATGAAAGGCAATATGTCATGAACACATAATGGTTATGATATATGATTATTATCACATATAATTAGAAATGATAATAATCATAGGAATATACGTGAATGAATTCAGAACAGTATTTATGAATGAGTATACATAGAATGAGTATATCGGGAATGAATACGTGAATGAGTATTTATGAATGAGTATACATGAATGAGCATACGGAATGGATATGTGAATAAGATATGAAATGAGCACTTGAATGAGTATGTGAATAATATATGAACGAAAGCATATGAAATGAAAGTACTTGAATGAGTTTATGAAATACATAGATTGAGTATATCTTTGAAAGATAATACGAAAAATGATTTGTGGGAATTGAAATGTGATATTTAAAAACCAATAGATGCGAACTATAATAAGTGACGGATTCATCAAACTAGTCTTAGTCATAAATGTGAATACGTGCGAATATGGAATTAAATGTATATTTGAAAACTCAATGATTATGAATGATGATAAAGACGGATTCATTAAACGGAACTATAAATGTGAATTAATTGATATATCGACGACCGGCTTGACGGATGCACAAACGACATCCGCCATGAAGGCACTCGAAATTCTCTTCCACGTCCCACTCGCTGATGCACCAATCGCATCCGGCCGCCATGATGGCGTATGGTATCAAGAAATGTCCACCGCGGATGCACCAATCGGCATCCGCCGATGGCGTATGGCATTTAATTGATACTATGCGTCGGGATGCACCAAACGGCATCGCTTCGCGATGGAGAACCGAATAAGTGATACCATGCTCCGGGATGCACCAAACGGTATCCGCCATGACGGAGAACCGGTCATGATATCACGCGTCTAGATGCAACCAACGGCATCCGCTGGCGATGGGAGAATCGAATAAATGATACCACGTGTCGGGA
Organism: Tetrastigma voinierianum; assembly: GCA_016808115.1. Taxonomy (NCBI): domain Eukaryota; kingdom Viridiplantae; phylum Streptophyta; class Magnoliopsida; order Vitales; family Vitaceae; genus Tetrastigma; species Tetrastigma voinierianum. The sequence continues at coordinate 120,829 of JAEQBH010008750.1, forward strand.
TGCACCAAACGCATCCGGGCTGCGATGGGAGAACCAATAAATGATACCACGCGGTTGGGATGCACTAAACGGCATCCGCCATGATGGGAGAATCGAATAAATGATGCCTCACGTGTTTCGATGCACCAACGCATCCCGCTATGATGGGAGAACCGGTCAAGTGATACCACGTGTCGGGATGCACCAAATCCAGATCCGCCATGATGGAAGATAGAATCGCGAAATGTATAAGCACATTACCATCGATAATAAGGGTGAGATTCATGAAACGAATCCGCCGTAAATTGGGAATCGAATAGTCAAGGTGAAATAGCCACTATCACGAAAGTGTAATGGGATTGTTATGAATATGCTTAAATCTCATGAATTGATTGTGAATGAATTGTTGCATTGAGAATGCATGATATGATATGGAAAATGATTTGTATATTGAAAGTGCATGCGAAATGAATAGCATGAGTATATGTGGATACAAAGGCATTATTTGAAAATGGCTGTTATTAAGTGTGAAATGTTACGTCTTTTTGAATTGTGAATGGTCAGTGGGATTGTTTAAAGAAGTGTTTCGCTTAATTAAAAGGTCTAAAATGGAATAACATAAACAACATGTTTTAAAGATACTGAAAATGTTTGAAAGAACGCTCCTGATCCGCCAACTCCGTCAAGTCGTGGATTCGTCAGCGACACTTTGAAAATAAAATTTAATAAGACGAAATAAATGTTTTGATTCGAAAATCGCCGAGTAAAACCTGCCCACTTGATCTCGCTAACCGTCAAGTAGGGATTCGAAGTCACACTTTGAAAATGAAAATTTAATAAAACGAAAAACTAAAGGATTTAACGGCATCCCGCATCATGAAATGTAAATTTAAGTAGCTGATTAATGGACATTCTACGCGATAATGATAAGAGTCTAATATGTATTGGTATTAGTCTGATTTGACCCTGTATGTATTTAATATGACTTGATCTGTTCCGAATTGCCATTGTATACGTATAAGTTTACTTTGAATATGATTTGATCTATCATACATGTAGTAGATATGAGTTACAACCTGTAAAAGACATGACACAGGAAGTAATATGAACAAGATAATGATAAGGAATCTGAAAAGAATAAAATCTACATGTATAAAATGAGATGAGTTAGAAGTCACATAAGAATAGGCTTCGTTATATGCATGTTAAAAGTAATGTAAAGAGAGCGACGATAATTTTTGTTATCGGGTCGTTATCGTCTATATGTTCTACTAAGCGCAAAGCTAGCACGTGTTCAATCCGTGTAGGTACCGAAGAGTGAGATAAAGAGGGACATGACATTCCACACCACAGACGGGCCATCTAGAGATAGGTGCTCAATGAAGATCGTTCTAATTTCGATGTTTGTATTAGATATGTACATGTATAAGTAATTGTATAAGTAATCGACTTAGCACATGTGTAGAGATTTTAATGGATACCACTCCCAAGTGGGTAGTTCCTTTGTATATGTGAATGACTTTTGTTATTAAAATTATTTGTATACCCACGTATAAGTTAAGCTCAAAAATATTGTTTGTATAAAAAATAAAAATAAATAAAGAGTCCCAAAGATATGGTTTCGCGCACTCAAATCGGTTCGACTCCGCCAATCGGGTCGGACCGAATCGTGGCGTGACACTATCCGCCCTAAGAAAATCTTGTAATGCCACAAGTGGAAACTTTCGACGGAATCCAAAGATCCTGCATTGGACCATCTCGGCATTTTTGCCAAGAATCAAATGGAGTCGTGATGGGTATTAAGACCTCAGACGGCAAATACGATTACACTAAAAGGCCCAAATTTAGCTTCGTTTATCATAATCCCCTTCGCCAATCTCTTCATTCGTGAGAACTATCATTGCATTCATCTCCCCATTTCATCTGAGCTCTGACGCATGCAGCCGAAGCTACCATCTAATGACCGCCGCTGTGTGGCCTCGCAGAAAGCCCAAGTCATAATGCAAAGATTCAACGCCAGTCCCCTCGGGCGATAGACGTATCTCGATGAAAATTCGGGCCATCATAGCATTCATTGCAGGTTAGGAGTGCAATTAAAAGATCCGATGTTTTCCATCTCGAAGAACCCTGCAGGGCATGGCCGAGGTACTCGCCAAAGCGTAGGTCAGAAACTACGAGGAAGCCCTCATATCCAAGAGGGAGAGCTCTTCCACCCTTTAAAGAGAGAAGCACGATCTGACAAACTACGGTGACCGAAGCCCTAAAAGACAAAGACGCACTAGGAAAAATCCCCAAGAGAAGATCGAGAACGATCCCTAAAAGGCGGGGAACTGCAGACCGTCTCGGGCCCACCACAATCTGAAAGACACGACGCTAACGCCGCTCACTCCCTAACAAAGCTTAATACCGCAGCCCCAGATGAAGTATCAAACGAAAGGCCCCGAGATGGCCAACTCGTGATGAAACCGATCCCGCCATGGGTGACAACACCAAATATTATAGTTCCATGCGGATTACGTGGCATCGCACTGGACAATTGTATACAACCGAAAAGAGAAATGGGGAATACTTAATACAACGCGATACTCCGACGCTTCATATCTCCAGTGACCAAGCCTGTGACCAAGCCTGTGACCGTGCCCAAAGTCAAGCCCAGACCAGAACCACCACTAACAACGCTCGCCGCAGAACGGCGATCAAAGACCAACAACCCCTCGGAGAAATCCACGTGATCTCATGAGGATTCGCAGAGAAGAATCTAGTTCGGCTCGAAAGGCACCCAATTCCTCGCTGCAGCATCGACGCCAGTAAATGGGGAAATACAAGAAGTATCTAAACTACCGCGACTTGACACTACCATTACGCCGACTCGCACTGAGTGGATGCCAAGACCCCCATGACGCACCCATCGTAGTTCGCGATCGCGGCCAACACACAATTAACGTTTTAATTGATAACGGAGTTCTACCGACATCATTTTCACACACCTTTGACAAAATGGCATTGAGAGAAAAGCTTAAACCAACACACATCCGTGGGGGTTTTCGGAGAAAGGTATTACCATCGTCGACCAACTAAGGCTCACTCACAGCCCTCACAAAGCGACGACAACAAAGAAGGTTCCCATCGTAGACATCACGCCTATAACATGTTGCTGTGCAGATCTCTCTCAATGCAATAAAAGCCATCCCCTCAGCGTATCACATGATAATCAAATTCCCAACCATACATGGAGTAGGGATGGTCCGAGGAGATCAACGGGTAGCCAGGGAATGCTACACAACCTCCATGAAACAAAGAGCAGTCGATAACGTGAATGTAGACGAGCTTGACATGCGCGACGAGGTGCTCACCCGACCCGAGTCCTCGGAGGAACTAGAACCGGTATCGCTGGATGACGACCCGGAACATCTCGCCTACATCGGCCTTCCAACCACGGAGACCAAAAGCCTCGCTCAGTTTTTAAGATGCATTAGAGATCGCTGCATGGAAGGTGCGTACATGGGAGGAATCGACCCTACGCGAATCGCCATAGATTGAACACCAACCCATTCTTCAAACCGGTCAAGCAAAAGCGCAGGAGCTTCACGCCAAAGGCAAAAGCCATCAACGAGGATCTAAGAAGCTCCTCCAGAGCGATCGTGAGAGGTAGAATATCCTCGGTGGTTGGCTAATGTTGTACCACAAAAGCAAATGGCAAGTGGCGACCAGATCGACTTCACTAACATAAACGTGCCATTCCGGCGACTTCCCTTTGCCGTTAATCGACCATCGCGGACGCCACCGCGCCACTAACTTCTTCAGCTTTATGGATGCGCCCTTCCGCTACAAACCAGATCAAGATGGACCCCGATGACCAAAGAAAAGATCTCGCTCGTCATGCCACAGGAACCTAATAAGCATTCTGCACGCCGCTTGACTCAAGAACCAGTGAGTTACCTACTGGGAGGCTAGTAAACCGGATGTTCCAGAAGCAGATAGGCGCAACTATGGAGGCATAATGACGACATGGCCGTAAAATCCACCACGCCCGATCTCCACATCGCCATCTCTCCTCCGAGGCGCCTAGATCCTGGCGAAATTACAACATGAAATCGAACCCAAATTAGAATGCCTTCTGTCGCCTCGAAATTTATGGGTTTCATAGTCAACCACAGGGAATTGAGGCAACCCGCACAGGCCAAAGGCGTTGCTCGATATGCCATCACCATCGGGAATAAAGGAGGTCCAAATACCGACAGAAGGATCGCAGCTTTGTCTGCTCAGATCCGCAGTAAAGATGAATGCCACCTTCCTTCCAAGTTCAAGAAAGCCTTTCAACGGGACCCAAAGTGCGAAGAAGCATTCTGGGCATTGAAGACATACTGAAGTTCCTCCCATCCTAGTAAGCCCTGTTTGAAGGAACCTCAATTTCATAGCATCCAGCCAGATCTGACTTTTCTCAACCCGCGGCCGGTCCCTCGTCGTGGGAGATAAAGAGCGAGTCTCAAAGATCCAGCTTTATTATCAGCCGAGCTCTAAGAGGAGCAGAGGGAGAGGTACCAAAGAATGGAAAAATTAATTCTGGCTCTGGTAACCGCAGCTGGAAGCTCCGCCCATATTTCCAAGCTCATACTATAGAAGTCCCAACAGAGTACCCAACGGCAAGTATTACATAAACCGTAGACCTCCCTGGCAGACCGATGAAGGGGCCATAGAGCTGAGGAGCAAAGTTCAGATCAGACAGGTGCCAAAACCGCAATAAAGGCAGGTCTTAGCCGATTTCTCACATGGAGTTTGCATCACGAACTCGCAAGGATGCCCGCCCAAGCGCGACTAACCTCTCCACTTAGAAACTCGGGCAGATGGAGCCTCGACGCGCCAGCGGAGTGGAGCAGTCTTATCCTAACCTCCCCGGGCGAATGTACATTGAATATGCGCCGTGATTTGATTCCATACATCTAACAACGGCTTCTAGTATGAGGCCGTCATAGCAGCCCCAACCCTCGCCCATTCATTAGAGGTTGATCGCCTAGAGGTTTACAAAGGATCTAACCGGGTGGTCGACAAACAGAAGACACCTACGAGGCCAAAAGTGGAAGGATGGGATCTATACCTCCAAAAGGTTCAAGTGATTATTAAAGAAATTTAGTTGTCTGTGTCAACATGTCCCCGAGCGTAGAATTCCCTGAGCACGCCTCGCGGGTTAGCCACAAATTTCACAGAAGACTCCTAAGCAGTCGACGCTTGTCAATACTGGGCAACCTCTATCGATCCTTATAGCATGGTGGTCGCCCTGCAGGGAGTCTCGTGGTCAAGTCGGGATGGACCCCATTTGGAATTATATAATAGACTAAGCCTACCGTACTAATCTCGAAAGAAAGCGTACCCAAATAAGGGCGAGGTCACCAAATCACTAATCATAAAGGGAAGCCTCTACAAGCAAGGATTTTTCACACCCTTCCTTAAATGCATCACGGAGGACACCGAAAGTACGTGCCGAGAGGTAGCCACGAGAGCATGGAATCATATCGGAGCCCCGCATTAGCAGAAAGTCTTGGCTACAGGATACCATCGCCAACCATACTCAAGGATGCAACCGACCTAGTCAAGAAATGCAGGATCTGCCAGGAGCACGCCAAGATCTCATGCCTCCCGTCAGAGCCCTTAACATTGATCACAAGTCCCGGCCTTTCCAACAATGGGGTCTGGACATATCGGGACCCGCCCATCGTAAAGGTCGCTGGCAAATTCATAATCGTCGCAGTGGATTACTTCACCAAGTGGGCGGAAGCAGAGCCCTTAGCCACAATTACAGAGCAGAAGATACGCACTTCGCAGGTGGCGAGCCATCATACGTGTTTGGCATCCCAAGAGCCCTCGTATCGCATAACTAAAACAAGCCAATAACGCGCAATGAGAGATTTTTTGCGCCGTAGCTCTAATTAAAATTATTACTGGCCCCCAAAGACACTCGCAGAATCAAATGGACAAGCCGTCACTATCGTAACTCTTAAAGCCGCCTTGAAGACCGCTGGAAGACCCAAGGGAAATTGGGTAGAATACCCCGCAGGTACTACGCCCACAGACAACAATAAAGTCAAGAACTCTGTGAAACCCCATTTGCCCTAGCCTTTGGCACTGAGGCAGTAGCCCCCGTGGAGGTCGGAATAAAGTCTCCCAGGATCGAGTTAGCATCAGAGGAGCATAATGATGAGGCCCTTTAGAACTCCCAGATGAAAAGCGCGAGCAGGTTCAAAGGCGTACGGAGGAGTATCAAAGGAAACAAAGAAGGTATCATTGTGCAAACAAGCCCAGAGCTACACGCCGGGCTTACTCTAGTCTTAAAGAAGCTCCCGCCGCCGAGGAAGAATCCAACCATGAAAACTAGGGCCCCACTGGAAGGTCCTTACATCATATCCCGAGTCGTGCCAGACTCAAAGTAATTATGAACTCCAAACGTAAGAGAAAAAAATTCAAAAAGATACATGGAATGAACACCTTAAGCTGCTACCAATAAGTGCTCTTTGTAATATAGCTTTGTTAATTATTAGGATGGCGTAGTTGAGTATTTGTTAGATTGCGAAATCGAAAAAAGGCACAATATAGTTCATAGACATAAAGGAAAGTTTCTTTATCATAGACATAAAAGGAAAGCTTCTTTATTTCAATTGAACTGTCATTCAAGCACCGGCTGGTGTCATCGACATATCTTGAAAGCATTCAAGATAAGCAGTTCCTTTAAAAAAAAAAAAAAAAAGGAGCAAAGGAGAAAGAGATAATGAATAGACAAAGGAGAAAGACAGAATGAAAAGAAGGAGAAGGAAAGGAAAGAAGTGGAAAAGAGGAGAAGAAGAAAAGGGATGGAAGGAGTTTACTGGTAAGAAACATAAAGGAGAATGAGATGTGGGAAGAGTTATGAAAAGAAGGAGAAGGGAGCAGGAGAAAGAAAGAGGAGAGGAGAAAAGAGAAGAGGAGAGAAGAAAAAAGAAGGAAGAAGAAGACAAAAATAGAGAGAGCGCCAAGAAGAGATGCACCACCCTC